>CANXYI011756779.1:0-10794 GCA_948208565.1 Hura crepitans
CCAATATCTGTAAGTGGGATTACAGGGATCAGCCCTATGGGACCTCCTAATACCCTAAAACAACATCTCTAATACAACATTGGTAGATAGTAGGGATTAGCCCTATGAGACCTTCTAGAATCCACATGCAGCTAATGGGTAATAGGGATCAGCTTAGATAAAACTCCCAATACCTGAGTGTGCAGGGTTCAAACTTAAAACCTCGATAGCTACACCCACCTTTATATTAAACAACAATTGCCCCAAAAGAACTAACCTACCTAGCAGCTGATAACTCCCTAGTTAACCAGTCAAGCCATCCAATGAGTGTCTAACTGATGGGCTATGTCACTATTTATTAATCAGTTATGGCATTATTATTCATTTCTCTTTTTATATCATGTTATCAATCGCACATATATTCATTTCTAGCACAATTATACATTTTTTCCCATTTTAGGTCGTCTGCTGTAAAGTTGCTATTCATATGATCATTTTTACTTAGGTTACTATTCATTTAGTCATTTTTTAAAATCATGCTTTCTATATGCCCCTTTCATACCAGCCATGCATTCCTCACTTCTCTACCTAAATAGTCTCAATGTCATCATGAATTCATTCATTATACTTATGCTATTATTTATACATATATAATTACCATTTCATATACCATTTCTAATGTCACCATTATAAGTCTTTTTAGG
This sequence comes from Hura crepitans, assembly GCA_948208565.1. NCBI lineage: Eukaryota > Viridiplantae > Streptophyta > Magnoliopsida > Malpighiales > Euphorbiaceae > Hura > Hura crepitans. The sequence goes on from CANXYI011756779.1 coordinate 684, forward strand.
TTACCATTTCTCAAATTACCACTCAACACATCTTCATATTTACATTTACATTCCTAGCATGAATTTTGCATCTCATTTCCATGTCAATACCATGTATAACATGCCATACACATGAATACCAATGACATCCCATACATGCAAACCATTAGGCCATATATAGGACACATACCTACACTTGGTTTCTATCACCCAAATCATGTATACAAGGTTATTTTTATGGCATTAACATAATCATACCATCTATTTACATCAATTCCATGCCTAACCCTAAGTTTTACCATTTCCACAAACATGTATACATACAAAATCAGGCAAAACTACATGACATGTATCAATTAAGTCAAGTTCACATACCTATGGTCTGAAAACACCCATTTCTCTACCACTTCAAGGCCTTTAATGGTGTTCTCCTTTAACACCTTCTCTTTGACCTAAACATAATGAATTTCACCTTAGAAAATTTCCTAAAAATTATATACAACTTAAAATTAAAATCTAAAACTATGGAATTTTTTAGAATTACCTAGGCTACCTAAAACAAAAATAAAAGAATGGAATTAAATCACTTACACCCAATTTTGTCACTATTCACCTTAAGTGAGTTTCTCTATCTGCAAGCAAGATATGGTGAAAATTCCACTTGATTTAGCTTCTATGGATTATGAAGGGTTAAAAGCATATAAAATTTATGAATTTTAGTGGTGTATGAGAGGAGAGAGAAAGAAGAAATAGTGGGAGGGCTTTCTTGGGAATGGTATCAGCTTGGTGGTGTTTCGGAGGAGGAAGATGAGGTTTACACATATGAGTCCCTCACATGTGTATGCCCTTTTATATGGGGAAGGGGGATGGCCTAGATTGTGACACGTGGCGATATAATGGTCCATTTTCTCCTAGTTTTCATTTAAATTTTAGAAATTCACAGTAATTTCTCTAGAAAATAGCCATTTTAGTTTTAAAAATCCTTGATTAGTGCCATCAAGAGCCTCGTAAAATTTTGAGTCAAGATTCCATCGGCAACTATAGTTACTATTCACCTACTAGAATAAAATATTCCAAATAAATATCAGATGGTCTCAAAAAATTAAAATTCCTTTACCACCCTATAGATTGGAATTTTTTGGTCTATCCGAGCACATCCTAGGGTTATCTTAGAACAACCTTATTTTATGTCGCTATTCACTAATTTTTAACTCAAAATAATTTATTGGTTCTACTAAAATTTTAAATTATTTCATTTTGTCCTTTTTCTAGCCCGTCAAATTTTTATGACCGATACACCCCTTTCTGGCCTTACTAAGATGCCTTAACTCACAAGGAGTACTATTCATGCCACAGAGGTACTGTTTATGAAACTTAGACTTATGGGCATTACAATTCTTCTCCTCTTAAGAAATTTCATCCTGAAAATTACCTATTATGAAAAGATGAGGGTATTGTGCTTTCATCTACTCTTTACTTTCCTATGTGGCTTCTATGGTATTGTGGTGTCTCTATAGCACCTTCACTAGAGGGATTGACTTGTTTCCCCACTACTTTACTTCTCTAGCTAAGTTTTACATCAATTCTTCTTTATATATTAAGTCTAGCTATACTTGTATCCCCTCTGTAGCTACTACATGTGATAGATTTGATCTTTATCACCTTAACATCAATACGTGAAATATGTCATGAATTTGTTACAACTCAGAAGGCAATGTCAATCTATATGCCAAGGGTCCCATATGTTATGTGATCTTGTACGAACCAATAAACCTAAGGCTAAGTTTCCCTTTTTTACTAAATCTAAGCATCTTCTTCCATGGTGACACTTTTAAGAATACCCATTCACCAACTTCATACTCAATTTCTCTCAATTTTAAATCTTATTTTGATTTATGTCGGTCTGAGGTGGCTTTTAGTCTATCTCTTATAATCCTAACCTTCTCTTTTGTATCTCTGATTAAGTCGGATCCCATAATCTTACCTTTCCCCACTTTACACCAATAAAAGGGGGGTTTTGCACCTTCTACCATATAATGCCTTATAAGGTGCCATTCCTAAGCTGGCTTGGTGGCTATTGTTGTAAGTAAACTCAGGCAATGATAGATATTGATCCCAATTACCTCTAAACTCTATTACATAGCTATGTAGCATATCTTTCAACATTTGTATCACTTATTTTGATTGTCCATCCATCTGAGGGTGAAATGATGTGCTACATGTCACTCGAGTACCCAATGCTTCCTATAGCTTCTTCCAAAGACTAAAAGTGAACCTCGAGTCTCAATTTAAAATGATGGCTACTGGTACTTCATGTAATCATACAATCTCATCAATATAGAGTTGAGCTAGCTTCTCTAATGAGTAATCCATCCTTATCAAAACAAAATGAGCTATTTTGGTTTATGTATCCATTATCACCCATACATCATTGCATTTACTTATAATCAGTGGCAACCCTATTACAAAATCTAGGGTGCTATTCTCTTATTTCTATTCTAGGATTGCTATTAGGTGTAAAAATCCAGAAGGAACTTGGTGTTCAACTTTCACCTATTGACAAGTTAAACATCGAGCTATATATTCAGCTACCTCCCAATTGATTCCTAGCCACTAGTAGTGGGGTTTTAAATCAAGATACATCTTTGTGCTTCATAGGTTTATAAAGTATGGAGCTTCATGAGCCTTCTTTAAGATCTACATTATCAATGCATCTACTTCTAATACATATAGCCTATTCTAATAGTACAAGCTTCTATCATTACCAAGTTCAAACCCTATAGTCTTCCCCTCTTTGACTTTACTTATGGTTTGCACCATCTATTCATTTATCAATTGGGCCTTATTTATTTGCTACTTAAAGTCGAGTTTAATTTGTAATTCAACCAAAAGGGCATCTTCTACTATATAGTCCACTCTAGCATGCATAAGCTTCAATGGTGGCAACGAGTTTCTTGCTCAGGCCATCTACAACCACATTTGCCTTTCCTAGATGGTAGTCGATTATATAATCATAGTCCTTAATTAACTCTATTCATCATCATTGCCTGAGATTCAATTCCTTCTATGTGGGTAGGTACTTCAAACTTTTATGGTCTGTATAAATATAGTACCTTTCTCTGTACAAGTAATGTCTCCACACTTTCAATGCAAACACAATAATAGCCAATTCAAGATCATGTGTGGGGCAATTCTTCTCACGTGACTTTAATTTCCTTGAAGCATATGTAATCACTTTTCCTTCTTACATCAAAACATAACCAATTCTGTTGTATGAGGCATCACTGTATATCACAAACTCTTTTCCTTATTCAGGTTCAGAAAGAATAGGATCCTTCATTAACATTTTTTTCAATTTATCAAAACTAGCTTGACATTTAGCATCCATTTCAAACCTCACATCTTTTCTCATCAATCATGTCAGTGGAGCTACAATCATCAAGAAACCCTTCATAAACCCTCGATAATACACTAGCAATCTAAGAAAGCTTTGAATCTCTTTCTAGTATAACTTTAACTTACTTAGGTCCACTCTGATACACTTAATTGAGCCAATGGGATCCATAAAAACTACTTCTAACCAGAACTCACATTTCCTCAGTTTAGCATATAACTATCTTTCCCTTAAAGTTTGTAACATAATTCTAAAGTGCTACTCATATTCCTCCCGAGTTGTACAGTACATAAAGATATCATCTATGAACACCATGATGAACTAATCCAAATAAGGCTTGAACATCCTATTCATTAGGTCCATAAAGGCTGCTGGGGCACTAATAAGCCCAAATGGCATCATTAGGGACTCATAATGCCCATATCGAGTCCTGAAGGCAATTTTAGGGATGTCACTCTCCTTATTATGCAACTGGTGATACCCTAACATCAAATATATCTTGGAAAAGATACTAGCACCTCACAAAAAATTAAAGAGACCATCAATTTTAGGCAATGAATATTTATTCTTGATAATTTTTTTATTCAATTGCCTATAATCGATACATAACTGAAGGGACTTATCTTTCTTTTCGACGAACAATATAGGTGCTCCTCACAGCAAAACACTAGGCCTAATAAAGCCTTTATCCAATAGCTCCTATAATTACACCCTTAACTCCATTAATTCTATTAGTGCCATCTTATATGGCATAATAGACACTAGGTTCATGCTAGGATATAACTCAATCTTGAAGTCTAACTCTTGATACAGTGGTAATCCTGTAGTTCATTTAGGAATACATCAAGACATTTTGATACCACAAGTATCTGATCAAGGCTAGCTATTGTGTTTATAGCTGATGCTTAGGTCTATGTAGCCTCGAGTTGTCTTTGAGGACAGTCTCATTGAAAATGGTCTTTGGCTGTGCATATGAATCATTCTGCTCTCTTATACTGCTATCACTACTGCTAGTGTCTCCTATTGTAATTCCCACATGCCAAAGGTACACTTCTAGCTGTGGACACTAAAGCACTCGAGGCCTGCTGTAACGATCGAGGCCTAAGAGGAATGGCTTGACCAGACCTTTAAGGTAGGGCTTACCTCTGGGACTGCTATCTTGACTATTTTTAAGAGTTATCCAAGTTGGAACTCCCTCTATCTCTTGCCCTCTACTGGGGCTAAACTCATCTGACCAATGGCAAGTGGTCTCTTCCTCTAAAATAACTCCCTCTTTTCTTATATCATATCCTTCATGTCATAAGCAACAATTATCAACTCTGAAAAATCTCTAATCTTTCTAGTGGCAATCTGCATATGTAGCTCAACCTTGAGGGCCTTTTTTAACCTCTTACAGTGTTTTTCCTTAGTGGGTAAGAACTCCTTAGCATATTTGCTAAGGCGAGCAAAGTCCTTCTCATATTATGACACTGATCACCACCCCTATTTCAAGCCCAAAAATTCTTATCTCCTTTCCTCCTTATACGACTCTAGAATATATCTTTTGTGAAACTTCTTCAAGAAATAATACTAAGTAAGCTCTGTTACTGCTTTCCTCCACTTTATTGCGTCCCACCAGTGGAAAGCTTCTTCTTAAAGGAGAGAGGTAGCACATTTCAAGTTTTCCTCCTCTATATACTCTAGTTGCTCTAATATTCTCATAGTCTACTCTAACCAATATTCTTTATTGTAGCGTCATCATCTTGGGCACCTAAGAAGTCCACTACCCCTATCTTTTTCACCCTTTCTAAGTAATTCTTTTACAAAGCTGCTGGGGCTTATAGAGGTTGTACTAGAGTTAGAGGTGGTAGAGTAATAGTGTACCTCAATAGCTCTACTATCTATTGCAATAATGCTAGTGAGGCCTGAGCCTAAGCCTGTGGCTGTGGTGGTGGCTCTTGAGTAGTATCACTCAGCTCTGGCATGGTTACACTCACCTTTAGGCCATGGATGATGGTAGGAGCATAACTAGCAACTTCTTTACCCTATTCTAGTAGGGTCCATTAACTCATCATGAATCACTATACATAAAATAACTTATCAGCTTTATAAAGTGTAGCATTTTTCATAGATACAAAATCCTAGACAATAGCACTTATGTATAGTATGCCTAGGAATGCCTAAACCTACTCTAATACCACTAAATGTAACACCCTCTGCCTATTCTTAAAGTGAACAGACAAAGCATGCTACTTCCTATAAGTCACCCATCCTTAAATTTCCCTGGCCCTCATTCATTTAACACTTAACAATTTATTCAGTAAAAAGACCTATTATCCTTGTTTTCCTCAAATTATTATACAATGACTTAATACTGATTATCTTAGACTGAAAAAAATCTATTTTAGGAAAGTTATTCATTTTATAGAAATTTGGGCAGCATAACGGCTACTCAAGTGAAAGACCAAAAATTTTTCTTGTATAAAAAGCACTTCCAAAACATCACAAACTCAATCCTCAATGCCTAGACCTTTTTAGTACTCCAAATCAATCATCAACACAATCACACAATAGTCAGAGGGTCTTAAACCCGTAGTTATCTAACAACTAAACATATATATATTTTCATCATAAGTTTAGACTTATATATATCATGCAATTTGTTATATAAGCATCCATAATATTTAGCAACTATCTATTTCTAAACTACAATATACATGAGTCCTTTTCTATATCGTAATCAATAGAGTACAAAAATATACCAAAAGAACTCAGTAGGTCACAGCCCAAGCCACCTGCTTACAAATATTGTCTACATCGGGCCACTGCCTTCATAGTTTTGTTCTTGGGCAAAGGGTGCAACACAAGGGCTTCCTAAGTGGTCATCCATCTTAGTATTACCCTCATCCAAACATGTTTAACTCTAGAGTTCTAATGAGATCTGAACCCTTTTACCTAAAACACATATGCAAGGGAGAGGTATCCATACCCTTATAAGGCATGCTTCGTTCTCCTCCCTAACCGAGGTGGGATCATATTTCCCTGAAGTACAATTCCACATCGGTTGAGGAGGAGAATGAAGCACACCTTATAAAGTTGTGTATGCCTCTCCCTTGTAGATGCATTTTGGGTAAAAAGGTTCGGATCCTATTAGAACTCTGAAGTTAAGCATGTTTAGAATAGAGTAGTACCAAAATGGGTGACCACTTAAGAAGTCCTCATATTGCACCCTTTACCCAGGAACAAAATCATAAGGATAGTGGCCTAAAATAGACAATATCTATAAACGAGTGGCCTATGTCATAACTATTAGTATCAAAGCTGAGGCCCAAGTTAGTGTGCCAATAGGCTTTACGGGGATGTTAGGCCTTAAGTGGGGGAGGAAGTATGATCCCATATCAATTGGGTGGGAGAATGAAGCATGCCTTATAAAGGTGTGGATACTTCTTTCTTGCAGATGTATTTTGGATAAAAGGGTTCGGATCCTATTAGAAATCTGAAGTTAAATGTATTTACACTAGAGTAGTACTAAGTAGGGTAACTACTTGGGAAGTCCTCCTATTACACCTTTTGCCCAGGAATAAAACCATAAGGGAAATGGCCTAAAGTAGACAATATCTGCAAGTGGGTGGCCTGGGCCATGACATAGCAATAGCTACACTGCACTAATAAAGATGGGTAGCTACCCTACTAAGACCTGTACATTAGAACACCAATACATTAAGCATACATTCAGTGGTGGGATTGACACAATAAATGCATGTCATGAATATAGAGACACATATAAGGTCACATGTATAAATAAATTGACATTATAACCATTTTCATGAAGGGTTATCAGGTCATGTACCAACTATGTGATATATCTTGTAGTGCCTTATCATGCAAGTAACTAGTTCATATACTACCTGGTCAACTCAAATATTTAAACCTGTGTATTTATTCGATTGCCATTATTAATAGTCAAGTAGTGTTATATTTATTAAGTCTAATGTTATTCAGGCCCATGACAGATAGACTATAATTTACAACACTGGATAACAGGATTTATACTGTGCAATGGCTATATTTTGGGCCGCAGTAGCTGCACCTAACTAGTATGATAGCAGGGATCAGTCAGTAAACCTCTCTATACCAAACTGGTAGATAGTAGTGATTAGTTTGTAGACTTCATAATATCTGTAAGTGGGACAGCACGGATCAGCCTCATGGGACCTCTTAATACCTCAAATTAATATCTCTAATAAAACACTGGTGGATAGCAGGGATCAGCTTCATGGGACCTCCCAATATCCATATGAAGCCAATAGGTAACAAGGATTAGCCTAGGTGGACCTTAAAATACACAAGTGTGTAGGGTTCAACCTCAGAACCTCAGTGGCTACACCTACCATCACAGCAAATAAAAATGGCCCTAAAAGGACTAACCTGCCTAGCAGCTGCTAACTCTCTAATTGACTGGTCAACCTATCTAGTAGATGTCTAACTGATGGGCCATGTCACTATTTATTATTTAGTTATGCTGTTATTATTTATTTCTTACCTTATATCATGTCATTAACAACACATATATTCATTTCTAGTATAATTATGCACTTTTTCCCTTTTTAGGTCGTGTGCTGCAAAGTTACTATTTATGTGGTCATTTTTGCTTAAGTTATTATTCATTTGGTCATTTTCTAAAATCATGCTTTCCATATACCTTTTTCATGCTAGCCATGCATTCCTCATTTCTCTACCCAACATGTCTCAATGTCCTTAGGAATTCATTTATTATACTTATGCTATTATTTATAGACATATAATTACCATTTCATATACCATTTGCAATGTCACTATTAAATGTCATTTTAGGTTACCATTTCTCAAATTACCACTCAACACATCTTTGTACATTCCTAGCATGAATTTTGCATCTCATTTCCATGTTAATACCACATATAGCATGCCATACACATGAATGTCTATGAAATCCCATACATGCATATCATTCAGCCACATATAGCACACATACCTACACTTGGTTTCTCAAACCTAATTCATGCATACAAGGTTGTTTTCATGCCATTAGCATAATCATAGCATCCATTTACATAAATTCCATGCCTAACCCTAAGTTTTACCATTTTTGTACACATGTATACGTACAAAATCATGTAAAACTACATGGCATGCATTAATTAAGTCAAGTCCACTTACTTGGGGTGTGAAAACACCCCTTTCTGCACCACTTCAAGGCCTTTAATGGTGTTCTCCTTTGACACCTTCTCTTTGACTTAAACATAATGAATTTCCCCTTAGAAAAATTCCTAAAAATTCTATACAACTCTAAATTAAAATCTAAAACTATGGAATTTCTTAAAATTACCTAGGTTACCTAAAACAAAAAAAAAGAATTAAATTACTTACACCTAATTTTGTCACTATTCACCTTAAGTGAATTTCTCTCTCTCCAAGCAAGATATGGTGAAAATTCCACTTGATTTAGCATCTATGGATCATAAAGGGTCAAAAGCATATAAAATTTTTGAAATTTGCAGGGGTATGGGAGGAGAGGGAAAGAGGAAATGATTGTAGGGCTTTCATAGGAATGGCATTAGCTTAGTGAACTTTAGGAGGAGAAAAATGAGCTTTACACATGTGAGTCCCTCACATGTGTAAGGCCTTTTATATGGGGAAGGGGGATGGCCCAGATCTCGACATATAGCGATCTAACAGTAAATTTTCATTTAAAATTAAGAAATTCATAGTAATTTTTCTAAAACTCTAAAAATATCCATTTTAGTTAGAAAAATCCTCGATTAGTGCTATGAAGAATCTTGTAAAATTTCAAGTAAAAATTCCATAAAAAACTATAGTTACTATTCACCTACTAGAATAAAATATTCTAAATAAATATTAGATGGTCTCAAAAAATTAAAATTCCTTCATCGCCCTATAGATTGAAGTTTTTAAGGTTCAGGTTATTGTACTTTTAAGTTCGTCTGGGCATATCCCGGGGCTATCTCGACATAACCTCATTTTATGTCACTATTCACTAGTTATTAACCCGAAATGATTATTGATTATGTTAAAATTTTAAATTATTTCATTTTGTCTATTTTTAGGCCCGTCAATGTTTTATGACCACTATGCCCCTTTTTGGCCTTACTAAGATGCCCTTATTCATAGGGAGCACTATTCATGCCACAGAGGTACTATTCACAAAACTTTGACTTACGAGTGTTACACATCACACATCGAAATCAATTATCACATTAAGTAATTATGAACCATTTAGAATGATAAACATGGTTACATAATCAATTACACATTTACATACCCTAGCATATTCATGCATTTTCTCATGAAAAACATAAATCGATTCAAATACACTTACTGAGGTCGCAAAATACACCGAGGATGCCCAACTATGCCTTCTCTTTCTCTTTCCTTTTCTCTTTATCTACATACATACATAACATATCGATCAAAAATTTGAATAAAAAAACCATTAACTGAAACTAAAAATCATCTTTTATAGGTCTACCACCTATCCCTAAGACATATTAGAAAAATAACAGAGCTAAAAAACTCTCACTTGAGCCCTAACTTGTCACTATTCACCCTTATCTCCAAACAACAAATCCTTATAGTTTTCCTCAAAATTGATGCCAAAAATCGATATTCTGGGGTAGTAAAGGTTAGTTTTTCAATGTAAAATCAAAGAAAATGGGCTTTACCAAGGATGGAAGAAATAAAAATGGTAGAGAAGGGCAA
>CANXYI011756798.1:0-13080 GCA_948208565.1 Hura crepitans
TTTGAGTCAAAAAAATATGAAAAAAATAAATAAAAAGAACATCAATATTATAAAAAATATTTTATATTATTTATTTGAAATGAAAACTTTTACATCTAATTAATAAAATAATGGTTACCATTAAAATTTGTAGACAACCAACTTTGGTGCTTATCAATGCCTCCAAAGTATGTTTATGAAGCTTGCTCTTGTGAATATTGACAACTCGGCCACCTATACCAAATGCATATTTAGACACAACTGTCGACATAGGCACTGCTAAAAAATACTTAGTAATTGATTATAGAGAGGGATATCTTACTCTATTTGTCATCCACTAACTTAGAATATCAAAATTTTTAGTTAAAGGAAAAATAGATTCCTTGAAATAAAAATTTAGTTTAGATTTTACATGAATGCTACTAAAAGAACTAAGAAATGCCACCCAATCACTTATTTCTTTTTCTTGAGAACTATGACTTGGGAATGATGGAAGTGGAGAAGAAAGAGATTCCTTATACTTAAAGGTCCTTAATTGATACTCATTTAACAAATTATAATAAAATTATCGTACTTTCTTAATTTTAACATTTGCTCTATCACCATAAATCATGGGATAATAATATTCAATTGCACTCTTTTTGTGCTTAGGATCAAACATAACTACCATAGCTAAAATTGTATGGACATTAGCCTAATATTTCTCAAAAATTTCAAACATCTTATTTTCTATTATACATATAACCTCATTTTTAGAATTCATCCAATCAACCAAGGTATTTTAAGTTGACAAATAGAATTGGAGAAACGATTAGAAGTTAGATAATATCTCCTAGAAAAAAAAAACTTAATAGCATTGTAAAGATCTCTGATTTCTTAGCACCTTTTCAACCAACACGCAATCATTTTCATTAGGCACATTAGTATAATGATTATCCCTAGTTTTTGAGCTAGGAAAGATATCCTTATATGAAATTTCTATTTGAAGCATCAAATATGTCAAATTCCAATGAGTTTTAAATCTAAATACAATTTTTTAGAATAACTAATTTTCATTTGATCTGTTGTTTCTTCAAACTTTTCCACTCTTTAAGGAGTTATTGCATAAAATGCTACATTATCTCTAATTTTTGTAGGTGCTTTATTAAGAAATGACATTCCATTTTTTTGTCTGAAGAGCTAAAATATGGACGTGAGATTTTTCCATTATAAAAAATATCACCATACAACCTATCAACAGGATAGAAATCTTACCTTCATTAGTAAAACAATTATCCAATGTTATTGTGGAAATCTTAGTCTTAATGTTCCACCTTGTGAAAGCCTCTATCAAATACATTGCAAATTCATCTTTGGTATGAGGAGTTGGCATATAAACAAACCTACACAATAAAAAATATGACTCAATTTTTAGTGAATTACTTTTTTAGCTTAGCTTAAAATATGATTTTAGAGATTCCAAGACTCATCAATAAAATGTGTAATGATAGACATGTAACCCTTCTTTTGATTTGATGTCTACATGTCAATTATAATGGTAATACGACCCTTAAGCCTCTCTAACACTTTGTATAACTTTTCAAATTCAACTTCATAGATATCCAGAATGTCTTTCTTAATTGTATTTCATGAAACCATATTGAAAAGTGGTTAGAGAAAAGAAGTAAAATCTTTAAATCCATCACAATTAACAGTAGATAAAGGATATTCGTGCTTAATTATAGCTCGTGCTAAAGCCTTTCTTGAAATTCATGGTCAAATGTGTAATTTGCAAATCAAACCTTCCTATCATTTCCTTTTACCACAGAAACTTGCCTTTGCTTGTTAAAGCAATGAGAAATGCTTTGATTATTCTTTTATGAACATTTGCTAATGTGATTGGGTAAGGACTTGGTGCCATTTTTACTATTGGCTTTTAGGTTCAAAATATGATACTTATAGATGTCCTAGTCTTAACTTTCATTTTCTCAAAGTGCTCTCAAACAAAAGATGTTAGCTTTCATTTCTAGGATTTTTAGTTAGATTACTAGTAGTTTTATGTTCTAAACTAAAGTTAATGGCTATGGTTGCTTACTATGCATTGTACTGCTAGTAGTTGTTATTAGTGTCTCAATTAGTTTATCGAATCTATCGTTGTTTGCAAATTCATAATTTTGAATAGATGCCATGGTATAATAAACGTGTAAACATAGGAGTATGAGAGTAAAATTGTTGTTTATGCTTAAATAAATTAGTTAAGCCATCATCTATAATATAACAGCCATCATTAACAAAGACATATTAATGAAAACAAAGCAAATTGAAAAAGAAAGCAAAAAAAAAAAAGCCAAAATTACGAGACAAGTAAAAAAAATCTAGTGCTTAGTTTAAATTGTTAAATTTGGTACTTAAAAACTTTGAAAAAAAGGTGAAAAGAAGTCAAAATATAGTATATGATCTCTTTAATTTTACCAAATAATAAAAAGACAAAAAAAAAAAAAGCAAAATACTTTAAGTTTACAGCCCAGTCTTAAAAGTATAAAAGGAAGCAAGGCATATAAGAACAAAATAATGAGGGAACACAATGCAAGTCCTTCAAAGCTCATCAATAAAAAAGTGCACTAAGTTAATATGGTTAAAGATTCATAGGACTAAAACTCACATATCATTCTCACAACATTAACCTTCTACAAATAGAAACCACACACTTTACAAAGAAAAGTTGTGGAATCTAATTTGTTCAAGATGAAAACTCCTTTTAGTAATGATTTAAGTAAAATGCCAAGTTCTATTTATCAATTAAACTTGCTTTTCATGGTTTATTTCCACTGTAAATAAAAAAAGAATTAATGTCTAAAAAACTATTTCAAGCTTTTGAAATACTAAAAGGGATCAAAAAAATTCTACAAAATGCACACAAACCTTTTGTATTCTAGACTTTCACATTTTTTATGAAAAAATTAAGCATTGTCTTTTCATTTTTCCTATTATTTTATTTTAAGTAAATGGTTTTTCTTTTCTTTTTTTAGTAAAATTTTTCTAATTAATATTATAATATGCTAATATATATTTAATTAATGTTTTTTAATTTATATAATAAAGTTTTTTTTATCAAATACAAAACTTTACCAAAGATTTAATTTTTCTATATTAAAGTTTTTTTAAAAAAAACTTTGTTATATCAATAAAAATATAATTAATATTTTTAACCATATATAATAAGAGTAGCTATTATTATAGTATAGTAATAGTACTTTTAGGTGCAATTATAATAATGTATGACATACAATTTATTGAATGTTAAAATGCTAGCTATATTTAGGATAACAAAATATAAAATAAAATCTTAATATGTTTTTTTGACAAAATAAATATTAGTATATTAATAGTTTAACATATATGGTGGTATATATTAATATAATATTACAAGTCATTATATTGTGAGATTATAAGGTATAATTAGTAATTAAGTTCATACTTTTATTTAATTAATACTTAAGATATATTTATATAAAGAACTAAGTAGTACCTTATCACCATTTAAATTAATATTTTTGTTTAAGTATAACAAAAATACTAGTTAATTTTTGTGTGTGTATATATAAATAGAACTTCTTATAATACATAAATTACTCTTATATAACTAGTACTTAAAGATATATTAATGTAAAGAATTAAATGTCTAAAAATACTATAGGCTTATTATCAAATAAATATCATCTCATTAATATTTGAAATTTGATTAAAGAAATATAGATATCCAAATAAATTTTATACTCTATTCCATCTCATTTAGTTCTTTATACATATATATTGTTTTATTCTTATTAATCTCAATGGGCCTCATTTTGTTATCTGTTAAGGAATCTCTTTAAACTTCTTAAGGTTGAGAGATCAATTCCCATTATATTAGCTTTTATAAAAGCTCTTTGAGTAATAGTTCTTCACTAACCATATAATCAGGTTTAGGTAGTTGGTACCTAAAGACTTAAATCTTAACATGGCACAAGGAGTAATTTAGCTACCAAATTTGATTAACATTTATTTGAACCAACCTAATAAGGTTGAAATAGATTAGTTACCTTGCTACCCGAAGATTCAAATTCAGATCTAACATAGGTAGTAATTTAGCTACCTAAATCTAATTAACATCTATTTGAACCATCCTAATAGGGTCAGAACAAATCGAGTACCCAAAAAAATTCAACTTATGGCTATCCCTAGTAGAGGTTTCAAAATCATCTGCCTTACCTCGTACGGAGTGCATTGCCACATGATCCTATAAGTTATGGTAATTCTTTAAAAAATGAATTGTGAGGTTAACATTATAAAAATGGAAATGCTTACTAGAGTGTAGAAAGAAGTTAATGATAAACCCACCAAAGGCACACAATCAACATAACTTTTTGATGCAATATGGTCCAATCTCCATCAGCTACACATCCATTAAATTGGATTATCAATAATTAAAGAGAGCCATGATGATACTTTATTAGTTGATATGAAGCATTAAAGGATATGCTAGAAGAGATAATGGTTTGGATCGACACCCTTACCTACTTAGAAAGGACTATAGCTATAAGGTGTAATTTTTCTTGTAACCATATTAGTGTAAAAAAAAGGAGGCCGTTAGATTAGAAAGCATGCAAGGGCTATCTAAGCAAAAATAGGTAAGCCCATTAGTGTGAAAACCTGAGAAGGGCACATCAAGCCAAAGTTAGGGTAGTCCACTAGGGAGAAAAACCCTAAAATAGGCCCACTAAGCAAAAATTAGGTCAAAAAAAGAAAAAAAAATAATGGCGATAAAAGGAAAAGTGATAAAAAAACACTTATAGAAATAGATGTCCCCTTTGAAAAAAGGATAATAAATTATGTCTATCTATATCTAGACTAGTCCGAGTCTATTAATGAAAAGGGGTTATACCCCATTCGAATCGCATTAATGACTTAAAACATCTTATAGCCATAGTTTGGCTCATTAAGATCACTAAGAAAATGACACTTATCTAGATCAAGCAAATACCATTCCCTCATTCAAAAACATCCATAACTGCCTCTAAAGATACCATTTTCGTACTAAGTGCCAGCTTGCAAGCAAAGCAAAGGAAAATATTCAAATCTTATACCACCTCTATGGGATAATTCTAGCTTAGAAGGGGCAAGTAAAGTATAATAGAATTATGGAAGGGAGACCCCAATATAATAGCAAACTCATTGAGTAAGAGAAATAATTCCTAGTACAGAAAATAAAAAATATAAAAGATGGGGCTCTAAAAGTTGAGAGCTCTCTTTATAAGGTTCTCATCTAACCTCACCTTTTTAAAGAATTTGATCCCTTGTAGTTTCTCTAAAAGGATGCCATCCTACATCTTTTAGGCATAGATAAGCCTATTAGCATGAAGGTGAAAGGGGGAACCATTTGGCAATTGAGCAGTTGAGGTAAACGAAGGGGGGGATAACAAATATAGGTTGCTTAAGGGTGGATCTATTTTTAACACAAAGGTTTGTTCGATCAAATAAAGCCAATTATCTAATCAGAGTAAGGATTGATTTTTGAAAAGGTTGAAATTATTAGTGCATTACTAAGATTCACCTTTCAAAATAAAAGTACAATAACTTAAGTACGTGACAAAAAAAAGTTGACTTATCTAATTAGATTATGGGATGTTTGATCAAGTGATGTTATAGCTAAAGATCTCTTATAGGCCTACTTTTTCCTATTTTATGCTGATGATGTAATGATTAGTGAATTGTAAATGCCAAAATAAAATAACCTATGCAATAAAAAGAAAATAAATGAGTATTGTACCGAACATTTATACCAAAAATAAAAGTAACAATAGAAATAAGTAGTATTATGCTAAGATTGGTATATGAAAGCAAATAAAATGTAAAATAATAAACATTTTCTTCTTTAGCCAGACCATCACTACTGACCCTCATCTTCCTCCTCCTTAATTGTCTTCCCATAAAACTTAGTGCAAATGATACTGTGAGTAGCTTTCAACTCCCTTAGCTTTCTTTACAATTGCCTAGATAACTCTTTCTTATAAAGATAACTCTATTAAATGCCATATCGAAGAAGTTTACATTACCATTACATAAACAAGCATCATATGCATAAATGGTAGGAGAATAGGGATTACCTTGAGATCCTAGGAGATCAAAAGGCATAAGCTCATAGTTACCTCAGCTGCCCTATAAAACTTCTCAACACCTGTACACCTCACTTGTATAGACAAAGAGTAAAGGAACATGTTTAAAATACTAACATGTAAGAAAAGGATGTTGAAGGCAACATGTAAAAGAAGTAATAGTAAAGTGGTGTTAAGATGATTGAAAAAGCTGGATCAACTACCACCTAGACTAATAGGTTCACATACTTATGGCCCTAGATGGTGATAATATTCCTTAAGTCACTAGTCCATTGACTAATGACCTCATTGTCCATATTAACTAGCATACTGGTGGGAGTGGAGGCACCACCGACTGTAGCATAGGATGGATGGTGCCTCTTAGCCCACTTGGGACATAAAGCATTGGCAACTATGATAGGTGGGACCGATAGTGCTTGTTGAGAATATCCTTACAAAATAAGTAGGTTGGATCATTAGGAAAGGTGTAAAAAGACCTTAGAATGGTATGGTTACAAAATGGATGGATGGCTTTACCTAGCTGATACCTGAGTATAAAAGCATGATGCATAATAGATTCATTTGAGCCCATGTATTATAGTCCCCCTTAGTGGTGAGGAAATCATCAATAGGTACCTTGATAACTCCTCTACTATCTCTATATCTTTCATCTCCACCACTTTAAACATCTTTGGTAGTGGTGGGTTCAAGATTTTATGGGTAGTGGGACTGTCTTCCTAATAGTCCATTTGCTCTTTGAGGAACCAGATATACCTATCAAGGAGAGCCATTAGATAATGGTTATAGGATAGTGACAAGATCATGTTTATAAAAGAGTTAGAGGTGCCCCCTCTTTATAGGGTCTTAGCTAACCAAATCAATAAGAGAAAAAAGCAAAACCTAGAAATTAGGTAAGATTTCTAAACCTTTAAAAACACACAAAATTGCTTGTAAGAAATGTAACATTTTGCATGTACTTATATTAGCCCCAGTACATAAGTTGACCACTAAATGGAGGTGGTCAAACTCATAATGAGGTTATAATTGGGTCTAGTGCACTACAGCTAGTGTGGTTCTCATCTCCACAGTGTCACTGGGGTGGGGTAAGATTTTGAACTTATAGATCTGAATGTAAAAAGACTCGACAATAAAGAAAATTAAAAAAAAAGAAGAAAGAGAAAAAGGAAAAGTAATAAAAGAACTCACCAATAGAATTGTAACTAGCCCTTAGAAATATAAGGACCCTTAGACAAAAAAGTTTAAGAAGTGGTAAAGAAAGGCTAGTCCTAGAGTCCTTCAATCCTGTCCTATAACCTACTTCAGATTCTTTAGGTTTAATAAGAATGCTAGAGAAAAGGTGCCACCCCAGTTTGCAAACAAAGTGGCCTCAAAAAGGTAAAAGTAAAATATGCACACACATGTGGTCTCCTCTTTTATGCCCATAGAAGTACAATTAGCCTAATGGTCCAGCACTATTAAGAGCCTAATGGTGCTACATGACTCTTTCTGGAATAAGAATCTTAGCATCTACCTCACATAGTTGTTCTAGTTTTGGGTAAAACAGTGTACCAAAATAATGTTGTAGTATATGGGATTGACATATGAAAGTGATCCTTATCAAATAGCAAAAGTCGAAGGGGGTGATAGTTATCTCTCTCTAAGAGAACTTGAAAGTATGGGTGGTGTCCACCTAGCTCTCTACTAGTGCTTGTATAGCTAAGAGGTCCTGCCTCTTACTATTATTCTCTAACTAGCTATTTACAATTAGTGGCTAAAAACTGAGCTTGAACACACTGAGAAAGTTAGATGTGCCACTAGTGGGCTTTGGACGTGCTACCCCCAATCTTAATCTTTTGACAAAACACAAATAGAATAATATTGGATGTTACTTCAAGGAGCATAAAATAACACAAAAAGGATATGCAAAATACAAATAAGCAAAGCATACTATTCAAATATCTGATTGAATGAAAAACATCCAAACAAATATGCAATGCACATCTAAACTGATAACACAACCTTTGATCAAATGTATGAACAATATAGGTATTCATAAAGGTCAAATAACTTGAAAATGGGAATACAAATGCTTTTGAAATAAGAGAAATCATCTTATCATATGAAAATTGTTCTGAATGTATGAATAGACCTCCAATTGGATGATTTCCTCACAATAAACATAAAATGATAGAAAAATTCAAGTTTTACCATGGATATAATGATTTTTCATTCAATTGGATGAATCAAGCCATAATAGAGTAAAAAATCTCATCCAATCGAGTGAAAAATCATTAGAACAAATACAAGAATGATTATTCGATTGGATGACAGTTCTTAGATGGTGGTAAAAAAAAAACCTTATCACATTTTATTCAATTTTGGCTATTAATCTACTTCTTAACCCAATTTTCATGCCATAGTCATATTCTTAAGTACCAAGAGAGCTTATAAGACTATGCTCCATGTAAAAATCAACATTAGATGTGATGTTCAAAGTCTACTACCTTGAAAAACAATTCAATTGGATGTTGTAAACTTCTAACTAAATGAATGTTAAACCTTATAGTTGCAAAAAAAATGACACCAATAATGACATAAACAAAAAAAAGATGAGAATGATTAAGAGTGATAATCAGGTATTTATAGTAAGGAGTTCATCACAAATTTACTTATTTAGGTGGTGTAGCAGCAGAATCCACCATCCAAATGAAATCCTGCATCTAGTGACAACACCCCTCTTATGGCACTTGATGAGTAGCTCAAAGTTGATGTCCTTCTATAACTTAGGCACTGCTGTTAGTGGACTTTAAAGTGCAAGGATTTTAGGTGGATTGTTATAGAAGATCATGGTGAGAATTGTTGAAAAAGTGAAAGAAGAAAATAGGAATGGAATGAGAGAAAGATGATAAGCATAATAAAGAGTTTTGTTTGAACTTTGAAAGAGTTTAGGTGGTTATGGCTTTTGGGAGTCAAAACACCTCCTTAAATCCCATATTTCATCCAGTCAAATGTTCCCTAATTTATCCAATCAAATAAAGCCACTTCATCCATCCAGATCACTCATTTTGATCTGATTGCTCCCTTTTGAGACCAACTCACCTAAGCATCTTTTGATGCCCTTCGAGTAAACCAAGTCATACTTCTAAGTGCAAACCTATCCAATCCCACATCAATTTTCACGTCAATAATTTCAAGACTCTTTTGCCACCTTCCTCCCTCAAACTTGTTTTTTTTCTACCCGCAATAGCCATCTTAGCCATTCTTACTTCAATAATATGACCTTGTCTTTAGCCTAATGCTCGAGCTTTTACTAGTGCAAAAGGCAACCTAATAAGCTCTTTATGACCTTTTTCATTATGGGTAGCATTTTTTATAGCCACCCATGATTAAAGGTAATACCTACTTAGATAAAAGATCCGGGCTGAAAACCAACTATAATTACCAAACTCACCTTCAAAGCTTCTCTTCTACTCTTAAAAACATAACCACTTAATTGACTAAAGTTGCACCTACTGAGTAGAGAGTGTTTTTAAAATCATTAAGATGGCCTCAAGGCCTCTCTTTCACTCTTAAGAGAATGAATATTAAGCTAACTCAAGTCACACTTATCCCTCAAGTCTATTAAACCCTATAAAAGTTGACTTACGTCTACTTAATAGGTGTCCCTTAAGCCTATAAAAGTGGATTTAAGTCACACTTGCCAAGTAGAGGGAGCTTTTAAAACTAACCTAAGGCATAAGTATGTGTCCTTTAGCTTGGCAGAAGCTCAAGCACTAGGGCTGAAGTTAGGTATAGTAGCATTTTAGTGATAATACCAAGAGATGGGTTCTAGGTCGAAATACTAATGGTGTTAGGTTGGAAAAGGTAGAAAATGTGTTGTGGATTAGGTAACATTGACGTTATTATAGGGTTGGATAGGCTTGTGTAGGCTTAAAGGTATTAACTGATGTGCCTTGGAGGGGCATTAACATGCTTAGTGAGTCATTTTTGAAGAAGCGCAAAGAAAGCTGATCAGATGTTAATATATCTAATCAAATTAGGGATAAATGTATGTTATCAAAATGGATAAAGAGGTTACATCTAATAGATAGATTAGTGAGATTTTAAGAAACATCTAAGCTCCTAAAAGCCATAATGGCCCACTTTTAATTTCAAACTTTCCTTATCTTCATCTATTCTATTTCTTTTTTTAGATTTCAATTTCTTTCACTCCCACATTCCCTACACTCATTTGAGTTTCCTTCTAAGAATGGCAAATCAACTTTGAGCTATTGAACAAATGTCATAAGAAAGGTGTCCTAGCATAATGTGTGATCTTATTTAGGGGTAGATTTTAGTGCTACATGAGCATATTTGTAACAAGCTCATACCTACAGTAAGTGGCCCAACATTTTTTTCATTTTCATCTCTTTCATTTCTTTTTTTTGCTATTTTTAGAACTTTAGAGATGAACATTCATTCGATAAGATGAATGTTAAAGATGGTCATACATGGAATGTAGTTTTTAGGCCCTTGCAACATTTAGGATTAGATCTCCAAACATGAAAATTAGACTGGGAAATTAGAAAATACTTAAAATAGATTAAATTAAATTAAGGTGTGCTCTAATGCATAATCATTCATATGATTAATTGTATGTTTCATCTAATAGAATAAGAGTTATTCATGAATATCTTTATAACCTTTCACCAATTTAGACGTGGGTTCTTGCCCACTTAGGATTTGTTCTTTTCAATTGAATGAAAGTTTATTAGGATCCATTTCATGAACATAATGTATTTTTGGGATATGTTTATTACAAGAACATCATCCAATCGAATGTTATGTCATCCCTTTAGATGATATTTCATCTAATCAGGGTAATGGTCATGTTTTTAAAACATTTAGTTTTTATTAAATGCCATTGTTTGCCCTTTTACAATTTCCTATTTTGCTCGTACATTTAATCAGCTTTTAAGTTATCCATTCATATGTGTGTTTCATATCTATCCAGATACTTATCATCAAATCAGATGTATTGGTAGTGGCTTTTTATTTTGTTGTCATTTTTCATGTGTTTTATATTATTTTATACTCCTTGAAGGGATACTGATTCCTTCTATGGTTGTGTTTTTATAGAAGACCATTAAGACTAGAATCAGCACATTTAGGGTCTACTAATGGTATGGTTAGCTTTCCAATGGTGCTTGGATTTAATTCTTTGCCATAGGCTAGAACCCTCAATTAATGGCCAACTCGAGAATGATAGTAAAAGGTGGGACCTTTCGATTATCTGAGCCCTAGTAGAGAGGTCGATAGACACTATTCACACTTTCAAATTTCTTAGGAGAAGATGACCATCATGCCTTTTGAGTTTTGCTACCTAACTAAAATTATTTACACAGGACAAAGGGAAACCTTTAGAGTACAATGAGGCTTTATTGCATTATTCATCTTGGTGGTAGAATGAGTATGTGAGCCATATGCTTAGGTTTTTTTTAGTGAGAGTCTAGCAGGACAATCTAGTTGTTAGTGATATTAGATCATTAGGCTAGTCACTTCTTAGTATGAGTAGAGGAAGAGAATATTTGCACATAAGCTTTTTACTTTTATCTCTTACGAACCACCCTATTTGTGAATTTGAGTTGTACCTTCTCTATGGCATTCCTACTGAACTTGAGACAATTAGAATAGGTCTTAAGAAAGGACTAAGGGACCCTAAGGTTAGATTTCCTCCACCACTCTTTAGACTCCTTCATTTAGAGGTCCTTATATTTCCAAGAGTTGGTTAAAATGATGCCAAAGAGTTCTTTTCCTTCCCTTTCATCTTTCTCTTATTCTTTTCTTTATTTTTGTTGAGTTATTTGATTTTGCAAATTTGTGTTAACATCATGCCCTACCCCTAATGAGATTATATTAATAAGGACTATATTAATTTTGGTACGTTAGACTCAGCCTCCACCTTGCCATAAGTTTGACTATTTTCATTCGATGGTTAACTCTCGTACTTAGGCTAATGTAAGTATCTATAAGATGTTTAAATTTTTCATAAGTATTTTTGCATGGCATTGAGAGTAGAGAAATTTACCTAGTTTCCATTACATTTTGTTTCTTTCTCAGATTGTTTTAGCTCAATGTGACCTTATGATGGGACAAGATCTCTTAACTTCCTCAGTGATTTGGCCTGAGGAGTGGTCCCATACTTGATGCTTGATGGCACTGCCTAATAGGTATGTGTGGTACTTAAATAGTAGGTTAACTATTGGAAAGATAGCCCCCCCACCCATAGGATCCTAGAGCTACCACCATCATATATGTTTGAAATGGTTAAGATGGAGGACCTAAAAATAGTAGAGGGACTAACCAAGTACCTTATTGATGATTTCCTCACTTTAAAGAAGGACTGCAGCATGTAAGCCCATATGACCCTACTGCATATTGTTGTTTTTATACTCAGGTCTCAACGAAATAAACTTTCCATCCATTTTGTAACTTTTCTCAAGTCATTAGCCCTTAATAACACTTCACTTTTTCATCTTATAAGGTTCTTTTTAGCAAGCACTATTAATTCCACTTATTACCCCTTTAACCATTATGAGTCCTTTACATCTCATGAGAGGGAAGTAGCCTTGCCCCTCACATGCGATGATGATTAGTGTCTCTACTCTCAATGTTGAGCTAGCTAACTTAAATAATGAGGTCATTTAACTAGAAACCTAGGGAACACAGTCACTATCTAAGACCATGAGTATATGAATAGATTAGTCTAAATAGAGGTTAACTTAGCCTTGGAGATCAACTTTAATCCTTCTTTTCTTGGTTTTTATTCCCTGCATGTTAAGATTAAAAATATGTTTTATGTATTTATATATGTATGTGTGTGTGTGTTTTTGTGTAGCTAAGATGTACAAATACAGAATAGGTTTACAAGGAGGCTAAAGTGACTAAGAGGTTATGCCTCTAGATCTCTCAGGACCTTGAAGTGAGTCTGATTTATCCTATCATGAAT
>CANXYI011756802.1:0-11900 GCA_948208565.1 Hura crepitans
GCTTATTTCATTGATTCCTTCACCTACACCTAACATGCCTTCATTAGCTAGCCATATTCTATACAACATGCCAAGCACACATGCCATACACTTAGCCTACCCACCAAGGAACCTCTTAGCCTAATGAAGGCACACACTAAAACTCATAATTCTCAACTTATACATATACAATTCAAGCATCATTCATGTCAAATATCTTAGAGATTATGCCAAAACTACCTTAGTAAGCCATAACCACCTCACACACCTCTCGACCAAATAGGGAGCTCACCCTTCCATGCATTCTTTTCACCTAATTACCATTCCAAGCATTCATTCTACATACAATTAATCTAACCACATGCCTAGTCTATCAACTCACACACATTAGCCACATTTTCTACTACTTTCATACATGGATTCTAAGCATAATTCATAGAAATTTCATCACATATCCTTTAAATGCCTCGAATTCACTTACATCACTATCAAAAGAGTTAAATTCTTCACTTCAAACTTGAAAGAACCCAAAGCGCACTTCAATTCTTCTTCTCCTCCATTCATGCCACTTCTCCTTCAAAAATCCACTAAAAATCACACATATCTCCAAATCAAATTCCAAGCATATAGGCATTCTTAGAATCACTAAATCCTCTAGGAAATAAATTAAAAAGGGCTGAATTACTTACACATCAAAAGTTGATTCTTAACACCCTTTGAATGTACACCTTAGCTTACTTGAATTTTCTTGTAATCTAGGGACTTCTATGGCCTCCAACACCTTCACAAGTCAATTCTTAACATAATTAGGGGATTTTTTAATGGCATTAGGTAATAGAAAAGCTTACAAAATGAATATAAAATGGTGTCTTCAAAGTGAATATAGCGTCGGGACAAGAAAAAGAAGAAAAGAAATTGGGGTGGTGGGTGGCATTGGCTAAGTGGACACTTAGGTGTCACCTTGGGCCTTATATAGGTGGTAAGGTGGCACGGGTGGGGTTACACGCCACCCGAGCGTCCTAAAAAAATTTAGTTGCGGGCGAAACTTCGGGGAATTTTTTAAAATCACTTGGACCTCTAAAAATCATTGTTTTTGTTTAAAAAATCCTTGATTGGTCCCATTTAGGAGCTCATAAAATTTCACAACCAAATTCCACTGACAAGATAGTTAACTAATTGCCTCAATTTACATGCAAAATTCTAAAATTAAGAAAATTTACAAATGACCATAGAATTCAAAAATTATTTCACTAATAGACTCAGAGGAATTTTTAACCTTTAAGGTATGGCATTTTTAGGTCTGTCTGTGCACATCTTAGGTCATTCCTAACCTAACTCCATTTAAGCCTACAACTTATTAGATTACAGCTTTAAATAATTTATTAGTTCTGCTACATCTTTAAATTAATCCATTTTTATCATTTTATAGCCCCTCAAAGTTTCATGACTAGTACCCCTATCTCGAACCTCATGAAGGTGACTTGGCACTCTAAGAACACTTTTCAGACTCAATGGTACTGTTCACGAAGCCTTGACTTACGGGCATTACAATAAGGCTTAGGATGCTTCTTATATGGTGATGTATGATATGTATTGGCATGAATGCACATAATTCATGATGGTAGAACATAAAGTAAAGTGTTGGTGCATGAAGATTAACAAATGAGCAAATTTTATATGTATGGGTGTGTTTTAGCCAGAAGGCCTATGGACCTAATGTACGTGTGTATGTTGGATTAATGCATGCACAAGTAAAGGAATTGATGCAATTGAGATTATGGTGTTAGATATATAATTGAACTTGGTTTAGCATGCTTGTATATATTTATGTGAACTTTGATTGTGTTATGGCATAATTAGGTGCCATATATGAGATTGATGTCAAAAATCATATGATATTGTAATTATGCTCAATTGGAATGTGTAAGTGATTTATAAGAGACATTATGGCCACAATTTGCATAGGGCATAATGTTGTGCTTTTAATGAAAAGCATGTCTATTATGTCTTTGTTGATTATGAGAAGATATACATGGCATGATTGTTGTAGATGCCTTACTTTTTGGGCCTATAATGATAACCAGAGATATGCTAGTAAGCAACAATACAAGTCACTTGGAAATCTAGTCCACATGCACTAACAAGGTATTAGTTCACCTGGACTTAACACTATAGAGTCTATACCAACCCATTTAGACTCCATCAAGCCTAAGCCTATGGTCCACCTAGAAAAATCAAAGCTCATATCTACACGAAC
This sequence comes from Hura crepitans, assembly GCA_948208565.1. Lineage (NCBI taxonomy): Eukaryota > Viridiplantae > Streptophyta > Magnoliopsida > Malpighiales > Euphorbiaceae > Hura > Hura crepitans. The sequence goes on from CANXYI011756802.1 coordinate 2,237, forward strand.
TAACTCAGACATGGCTCGAAGCCTATAGACTAGTAAGAAAACCCACGACCTAGGTCTGTACAGACTAAATAAACTAGGTCCACATAGACTTGCTGACGTGAAGCTTCTAAAAGTAGGAGCTTCCCACTTAGACTATCTCCTAATCCTAGAAGGACTCTATCACTTTTGGATAGGGGACCCATCCCTTTAAGCCTATAAATACCCCTTTTGGGTATGAGAAAAGAGGAGGCAATTTGAAAAGCCAAACCTTACTGTCTAAAAGTCTAGGAGAGTTCAATTATATACCTAACATCATGATAAAAATAAATCCAATTGCTTTATTAACTAGCAATTAGTTAATTATCTTCCTTTCTTTTCATATTTCCTTAATGTAGCTTATTAATCTCCTAAAAATTTATTGATTTCTTCAATTGTATTTACTTAAATATGATTAATTATTCTATCATTGTCATACATTTACAATATTATCTAAATATCTAATTCATCAAATATCTATTTACTCTATTATGAACATTTCATTAATGTATATTATAATTAACTTTCTTGACACTTAAACATTTAAATAAAGCATTACTATATTCGTCATATAAATTCATTACCATAATTTTCTTCCTAATTTCCATACTTTATACTCGTTTTCACCCTTTGGATTTTGCTAAAATTTTAAACCTAAAATACCTATTTAAATCATATGATTATTCATTCTCATTTACATACCCTAATATGTTTATTTATTAACTTTATGCATATATCTACATGTAGATATTTGGTATTGTTTTTAAACATATGTTTTGGACCTTTTGAGGAGTTCATGCACCACCCATAATTTTTGTGATTCCAACTATTCTAACATCATTTCCTAAGATAAATTCATGGTTCCATGCCTTAGTTCTAAAAAGAATGACAAATTTATACAAGTTATACACTTTCCATAATATACATCAACTTAAAATCCATAAATAGTGAATACACATACCTTTCAAGCTTAAGTCCATTTAAGTTTGCTTCTCTCTTCTTCAATTCCACTTCATCATATTTCCATCTTATCCTTCTCAATATCCATCATAAATTCCCTTACATAAAATCATCACAAATTATTATTGCGTACTAAGCATCAACATATAATCCCATAAATCAAATTTATACCTCAAATAAACTCATTAAAATTACTTGATTTGAGATCAACTTACCTACTTTAGAGGGACCAAAACACCTATCTTCCATCTTCTGTTACTCTCTAAAATTCATCTCTTTCCAAGAAATATAGAGGGGCTAAGGTGTTAGCTAAAAGTATGACCTTTCTAATGTATTATTTAGTGATTATTTGGTGAAATTAAGGTGTAAAAATGGTAGAGAAAGGGGAGGAACGAATTTCAGCCATGGAGAGGGGAGAATAGACATGTATAGGCTAGAAACTAATGAATATTTAATTATTATTTATATATTTATATGGTCAATGGATGGTTGGGGTTAAAAATCAACATTTACACATGGATGGTCAGGATTTTTTCATGTGTATTATCCATAAAAATATCATTTAATCATTTCACCTTATAAATCCCTTGTTTCCACTTGGATGGCCAAGATTTATCATGATACTATTTAATCCATGGCAAAAAATGCTCCCTACATAACCATATTTCCATATTCCTATAAATATATACATTTAATTGAATTTATTTTATGAATTTTTTTCTAATAATATCCATTTTCAAAAAATTCCAAGACTGAAATTTTTGGATTCCTTATAATTTTTTTACCATTAAGACGTGCCACTTTCAAAATTTTTTGAGCATGTTTCTAAATTTTTCCATTCATCTCTGAATGGTTTATTATTCACATTACATTGTAAATTCAGATTTTATTTTTGATTTTTAATCCCCTATATGACCTTAAATGCTTCTCAAATTTTCCATAATTCATCTTACATTAATATGAATTTTTGGTCAGGTTAACTCCATTTGCCCTGGGAACACTATTCGCAGTTCGGTTGTTACTATTCACTAAAGCTTGCTCTCGACCTCATTTTTCTCAAATTTTCTCATCATCACTATACCGTATGTCACTTTCTCATTACTGCCATGTGCCTCTCTCCTTTTTGACCATGAATAGTGGATTTTCTATTTTGCCCTTAGCTTTTTAATAAAATTACCATTTTGCCCTTTAGTCGATTTTGCTTCGTTATTCATGCTAGCTAACTCTACTGGATCATATGTCCATTCTACATCCCACTTTTTCTTTTATTTTCCATTCTAACCTTTAAAAAAATTAGACTAAAAGTCGAGCATGACATATCTAAGTAATACTTGGATGCCAGAAGACAGGAGTTCATGGACCTTAAGCAATGACAGAAGTTAATACTAGAGCATAAGAAAGACTTCAACATGTTAAGTAGATATGCCAAGGACATGGTTTAAATACAAGTCGACAGGTGTAAGAGATTTGAGAAAGGGCTAAATGTGGGGATTAAGGCACATATAACTCCTATGAAGATTTGGGATTTCTCTACACTAGTAGCAGCTTGCCATATGGTAGAGGAGGTACAAAAAGAGAGGAGAGAGTTTTACTAGAAGAAGATATCTTATGGTTAGAGATTAACTAGTACAGCCCAGCATATAGATAAAAAGTTTAAAGGGAGTCAGTCTAGGGCACCACAGTAGACCTAGAAGTAAGGTTTATCTCAAAGACATGGACAGGAACATAGAGTGAAGCTAGATAGCAATAGTCTCAATTTGCTAGTGCTCCAGTGACCATAGCTCAAAGTAATTTGTGGCCCATGTGTTAAACTTGTCATAGGAGACACAAAGGGGAGTGTTAGAGATCTAGACCAAGAGTTTGCTTTAAGTGCGGTACAGTAGGTCATGTCATCAAAGACTGCCTGAAGCAACTTGAGGGTGGACAATGATCTACCCCTGGTTCTGTTAAAGGTTAGAAAAGATATCAAAGAGAGAAGATAGTGGGTACATAAGGAGTTAGGGGTGAGAGTAGAGCAGAGCCCAGAGTGCCTTCTAAGCAATATGCCATCATATCTAGAGATGAGACTAATTTGCCTGATGTGATAACGGGTACCATTCTAATTTGTCTGATGTGATAATAGGTACCATTCTTCTCTTTGATTCTTTTACTTTCGATTTGATTGATCTGAGGTCTACACACTCATATATATGCACTACATAGGCACAAGACTAGGATTTAGCATAAGAAAACCTTGACATAGAGATTATGTTTAGCAACCCTATAGGTTAACATGTATTTATGAACAAAGTCTACAAAGAATGTCCCTTGATAGTACAAGGATATCAATTTTTGGCCGATCTCATTAAGCTACCTTTTGATGAGTTCCACTTAATCTTGGGCATGGATTAGTTATTAAAGTATCAAGTGGTTATGGACTGTGGTCACAAGAGGATATCTTTTAAGGCTGATGATAGAACACATATCATAGTGGTTAGTGAGAGAATGAATTTTTTCTTTAATGTGATATCAGTTACTACAACTAAACAGATATTAAGAAAAGGTTGTCAGGCTTTCTTGGCACATGTGTATAATGTCAGTAAAGGAGAGCTAGATGCTAGTGCTATACCAATGGTGTCAGAATATATGGATTTTTTTATTTAAGATTCACTTAGTTTACCACCAGAATGGGAACTAGAGTTCAATATAGAGGTTTTACCTAGCACTGCTCTAGTATCTATAACTCTATACCGAATAGCTCAAGTAGAGTTAAAGGAGCTAAAGGTTTGGTTGCAAGAGTTACTCGATAAAGGTTTTATAAGACTGAGTGTATCACCTTCGGGAGCACTGGTTTTATTTGTTAAGAAGAAGGATAGTTTTCTTCAGTTATATATGGACTACCGATAGTTAAATAAGGTGACTATCAAGAACAAGTATCATTTACCACTGATAGATGATTTGTTTGATCAGCTTAGTGGAATTGAAGTGTTTTCTAAGATTTATTTGAGGTTTTATTATTACTAATTGAGAGTTAAAGAGGTGGATGTGGCTAAGACTACTTTCAAAACATGTTATAGCCATTATGAGTTTTTGGTTATGCCATTTAGGCTTACTAATGCTCCTACAACTTTTATAGATCTCATGAATTGAGTCAGTTTACCTTTCTTAGATCAATTTGTGGTGGTCTTGATAGATGATATTTTGGTATACTCGAAGAGTAATGAAGAACATGAGCAGTATTTGAGAATAGTTCTTCAGGTTTTGTAAGATGAGAAGCTCTATGCCAAACTTAACAAGTGTGAGTTTTGGTTAAGTGAGGTGTCTTTCTCAGGACATATAGCTTCTACTAAAGGTATTCGAGTGGATCCTATTAAGATACAAACTATTATGGAATAGAAGCTGTCTAGGAATACAATAAAGATCAAAATTTTCCTTAGTTTGGCAAGGTACTACAGACGATTTGTTAAGGGATTCTTCTTTATTATAGCACCTATGACTCGGTTATTGAGGAAAGATGTCAAGTTTATTTGGGATGACCAATGTTAGAGGAGTTTTGACAATCTAAAAGTCACATTGACAAAAGCTCCTATGCTTATACAGCCAATGACATGGAAGGATTTTACCTTCTACAGTGATGCATCTCATAATGGGTTAAGGTGTGTACTAATGCAAAAGGGCAAGGTTGTTGCTTATGCTTTAAGACAACTAAAGTCACATGAGAAGAACTACCTTACTCATGATCTAAAGTTTATAGTAATTGTGTTTGCTCTAAAGATTTGGTGACACTATCTCTATGGAGAAAAGTGTTATGTTTACATAAATCAGAAGAGTTTAAAGTGTCTTTCTACACAAAAAGAGCTAAATTTAAGATAGAAAAGATGGATGGAATTTATCAAAGACTATGACTGCTTGATTGATTATCATCTAGGAAAGGCCAATATAGTTGTAGATGCTCTTGGAAGGAAGTTTATGGGAGTAATGAGAGCTATGAATGTCAAATTACAGATGAATGGGGTCGGTAAAGTTGCAAGTAAAGCCTAATTTATGCAACAAGTAAAGGATTCTCAGAAAGATGATCACTAGTTGATGAGTGTTATGAGTGCTATTCAAGAGGGAAAGTCTACTGAATATGAGATCAAGAGTGATGATTATCTATACTACCATGATAGGATATGTGCACCAAATGTGGAAGAGCTGAGGAAGCAAATTTTACAGGAAACTCATTGTGCTCCTTATGTTATGCATCCTGGTGGCACCAAGATGTATCAAGATTTGAAGACGTCTTATTTGTGGCTAGGTATGAAGAGAGATGTGTCAGAGTTTGTGACCAAATGCCTCACATGTTAGCAAGTGAATGTTGAGCATCAAGTTCCCTCTGGATTACTCAATCCTATAGCACTTTCTGAGTGGAAGTGGGATAGGGGCACTATGGGTTTTATTATCGGCTTACCTATAATAAGGAGCAAATGTGATTCAATTTGGATTTTTATAGATTGGTTGACTAAAATTGCATATTTCATACTAGTCAAGATGGACTACTCTTTGGAAAAGGTTCCAGAATTGTATATTGATGAGATCATCGAATTGCATGGAGTGTCTACTTTAATCATACTGGATCGAGATCTAATATTTACTTTGATGTTTTAGAAGAAGCTTCATAATGCCTCGGGCACTTAATTGAGTTTTAGTACGGCATTTCATCCTCAAACTGATGGATAATCAGAAAGAGTCATTCAGGTAACTCTTAGTACTTGAGTGATTTGGATGCTAAGTTATATGTGTGATATTCATGTTAAGTGTGTTTGTTAGGTGCTTAAAGATATGTTGAGAAGTTATGCTATAAAGTTCAAGGGAAGCTGGGATCATTACCTATCCTTAGCTGAGTTTGATTACAATAATAGTTTTTAAGCAAGCTTAGGGATGGCTCCTTACAAAGCTCTATATAAAAGGAAGTGTAGAACTCTTTTATGTTGGAATAAGCTAACTGAGACCAAGTTGATGAGGCTAGATCTAATTAAAGATGCTAAAGAAAAAGTAAAGGTCATTAAAGATACATTAAAGGCAGCTTCAGATAGATAAAAGTCATAAGATGATCTGAAAATGAAGGATATTCAATATAAAGTGGGAGATAAGGTGTTTCTTAAAGTTTTACCTTAGAAAAAGGTTCTGCAATTTGGCAAGAAAGGAATGTTAAGTTCAAGGTTTATTGGTCCTTATGAAGTGATAGAATGTGTGGGACTAGAAGCTTATAAATTAGCTTTGCCTTCTATACTTCAGCAAATACATGATGTTTTTTATGTGTCCATGCTTCAAAAAAATAGATCAAATATTTTACTTGTGTTGTCAACTGAAGAAGTAAAGATTAAACTAGATTTATCTTGTGAAGAGGAACCAAGGAGAATCTTGGCATTAGAGGTGAAAGAACTAAGGAACAAGACCGTGCCTCTTGTAAAAGTGCTCTGGAGACACCATGGCATGGAAGAAGCTATTAAAGAGATAAAAGCTTAGATGAGAAAGCAATATCCTCAGTTGTTTGAACCATGTAATTTTGAGGATGAAATTTCTTTTAAGAGGGGAAGAAACATAACACTTGAAATTCTCGATATTATGAATAGTACTTCCTAGGATGTAAATAGTATTTTTTTGAGGCTGAAGGCACTAAATTTACTTCATGGAAGTATTAATCATAAAATTTTGGATAAATTTTGAAGTCAAAATGAAATCATTTAGGTGGTTAAAAATGACAGTTAAGTTTTATGGCAGTGTCACGTGAATAGTGACCTAGTTTTAGCTAAACCTTAAAAATATTTAAAAGTCACTTAGAAAATTCTAGGATTGAAACAACTTGATGCTTAAAAATTCTAAATAGTCCAATGATGCTGAAATTGAAATTTTTAGATATCATGAAGTATTTTTACTAAAATCGGGTAAAGTAAAATAATGGCATTTTATTCAATTTTTCTCATTTTTTGAGCTCTAATTTTTAAAAGGTTATAGGACATTAATTGTATAATTTAAAGTGAATTCAATTGAGATTAATTAAGGTAAAAAGGAGTGGAAAAGAGAGAAAAAAAAAGAGGACTAAAAGGGATATTTTTACACAAGTATAAATAGGGGTCAATTCTTTTAATTTTGGTCAAAGAGTAAATAGTGTATCATCTCCCTCACCTATCCTCCCTCTCTTGTAGCCGACGCCACTTCCTCCATAGAAACTCTTTGAGTTTCTTCTTCATGTCATCATTCCAAACTCATTTTCCTCTAATTAAACCCTATATCTAAGCCTCTATGATCTTTAGAAGCTAATAGAAGCAAGAAATTCAAAAAAATATAAAGAAATTGCTTGATTTTCCAACTCATTAAATAGTAATTATTTTTCGTTCGGGTAAATTTTTTTGAGATCTAATATTTTTCCCATATTCCTTAGGTGCCCAAGAGCCTATATATGTGGTCGATTTTAATGTTTGAAGCTTGTGTGACTTTATACACATTTTTACAAAATGAACCTATAATTAACGGTTAAGCCGAGTAGCAATCACAAGGATAAGGGGAAAAAGAAGGTGTGAGCAAACTTGGTGGCATATTTTGGACTCCTTGTAAGTGTAATTATAGAAATTTAATGTGTGAGTGTGTGTTTGTGCATAAATGTGTGTGTGTGTGTGTGTTGAATATGGAAATGTGGTAATTGAGCATAAATGATGCATTTATGTGCTTTACTAATGTTAGTTGTATAAATGGTGTAGGAATAATCTTAAATGATGATAAAATGTATAATGATCGTATGCGCTAGTGAGGACTGAAATGCCCTAAAATAAACATGTGTGTGTGTGTGTTGTTAAGTGCATGCTTGATAGTTATTTTCTTATTGAGTGGTGATAATTATTGGAATGCAAGTGTTATGTGAAGAAAACGATGGATGAATGAATATGTGCGTGGTATGATAGTGTATGGCCGAATGGTTATAAGGCTTGGGATGTATCTTATATGATGATGTATGACGTGTATTAGCATGAATGCACATAATTCATGATGTTAGAACATAATGTAAAGTGTTGATAAATAAAGATTGACAAATGAGCAATTTTTTTTGTATGGGTGTGTTATGGCTGAATGGCCTATGGACCCAATGTATATGTGTATGTTGGATTATTACATGCACAAGTAAAAGAATTGATGGAATTTTGATTACGGTGTTAAGTGTATACTGTAACTTGGTTTATCATACTTGTATGTCTTTATGTGAACTTGGATTGTGTTATGGCATAATTAGGTGCCATACATGAGATTAATGTCAGAAATCATATGATATTATAAGTATGCTCAATTGGAATATGTAAGTGATTTATGAGAGACATTATGGCCGAAATATGCATAGGGCATAATATTTTGTTTTTAATGAAAAGCATGTCTATTATGGCTATGTTGAATATGAAAAGAAGTACATGGCATGATTATGTTGATGTCTTAAGTATATTGATATATGCTTAAGTGTCGATACGATGAACATAATGGGAGCATAAAAGATATTGTTTCCTAGTTGGTCATTTGTTGGCCAAACCAACTTTGTAAAATTAATTAAGCTACTTAAAGTGATTTAAACAAGAAAGTTAAAATATGGTAGTTAGCCCATACTAGTTAACAACTTAGATTGGATAAGTTGACCAGTTAACTAGGGATTCAATAATTTCTAGGACACTTCAGTGTCACTTAATGACCTTTAGGTCCAAATAATGACCTTTGGGTCTGAATAATAACCTTTGAGTCTAGATTATAGGCCTTTGTGGTTGTAATGGCCTCAGTGGTCCAGTGTCCCCGTTATCCAGTATAGTCATGTGTTTTTTTAAGTATGGGCATTAAAATATATGAATGATGTAATTCATTAATTATTTTGATCTTTGATTTTAAATATGCTTATGGATATTGATTGAGATGTAATGCATGTTTGTGAGGTTAAGATATGATTAAATGTTCTGTTTATTTTAAGTTATATTATGAGCATGTAAGTATGTTGGTGTATACATTTTCACTGCTATTTCATACATATGCTTGTGAATGCATAAGCACTTAAATTTCCTTAATTACACCATTAAGTAAATTTGCTTAGCACATCGTTTTATTTGCAATGCATAGGTTGATGATCCAGATTAGAGTCAAAGCCTCATAATTGTTGGAGATCAAAAGCAAGATATTTTGTGGTATTTTGTTGATTTGTACATATTGTTTATGTGATGTAAATGGTTTAATGGCACTTGTATGCAACATGAGAGGGATTTGGCCTAATTTGGCACATTATTATTTTTGTAACTACCTAAACAGGATTAAATCTGTGTTTTGATGTTTATATGAAATACTTTATGTTATTGTGTTGTTAAGCTATTGAGTTGTTGTTAGATGGTGAAAAGGACCAATTTGTGTTAAGAATGAGATGGATTCTTCTGTAGGTTACTATTTATTTTGAGATAGTGTCCCCGTATAGTCGTTATGCTATCGAATTTTTGACATGAGAATTTTCAAAATGAATGTAACATATTAAATGGATTTTTAATTATTTAAGAACAAAATTTGAAGACTTTAATAAAAAAAATAATAAGCATGAATTTTAAAAAGGTTTTAATTTTTCAGTAACAGTAAAAAGAGATAAGTTTGGTATTATGTTTGTGTGCACGCTCCTTATTCGGGTTCGACAATCGAATCGAGTAAGGAATATCACATG
>CANXYI011756854.1:0-12331 GCA_948208565.1 Hura crepitans
GCACCAATGATGATATGCAGTAGTCCTACTAAACCTCCTGATAGCCACACCCGCTTAAGATTATGTGTAGTGGTTCTGTCAAACCTCCCCACAGCTGCACCCACATGAAATAATCAAATGAATAAGCAATGCTAATATAGCTGCATATTGATGTGCAGTGGTTTTATCGGACCTCCCCATAGTTGCACTCGCAAGAAAAGCAATCAGGTATCAAAGTCCTTAGTATCAATGACACTGAAGTGCCCTAGTAACTCCTACATCCCCTAGCTGATCAGTCAACCTATCCACTATCTAACATCTATAGGCTATTCTCATTCAATCTTATTATTCAATATTCATATGGTTCATAGTCATATTTTTATACTTGGGTCAAAACATATATTGTGACACCCCTTACCTGATCCAATTATTGGATCCGAATAAGGAATGCGCACATAAATGCTTTACCGAATTCAGAACATGATATCCCTTTTTAAAACATAATTAATCATTCTTAACAAATTCTTTATTTCGTAAAAATACGAGTTTACAAAATTTTTTCAAAAATTAGTAATTTTCCACATTTGGAAATCCTCGTGTCAAAAATCTAGTAGCATATTAACTGTACGGGGACACTATCCCAAATTTGAATAGTAACTTGTAATATCAAAAATACTTCTATAAACTTTTTCTCATTATTCACATCTTTTGTGGTCATTCTAATCACCCCTAAAACCATTAGCAACACCACATCACAATTCATGCATCAATTATATTAGCATGCAGTTATCACAGTTCAAAAATCAACTTTAAAATAAGTTATAAACTTTTGAAATCCAAAAATTAACATTTTTATCTAGCTTAGGCCCCATTCCCAAAATTACACCCATATGAGCACTATCTATCACATCATAAAATTTAGACACAAAATATATACCAAGAGAATCTTCCTCTCTTGGAAACTTAATGATCTGAGGCTTTCTTTTGAAATTGTCACCTTACCTATGCATTGTAAAAATAGATAATGTGCTAAGCAATAGCTTAGTGGTGTAATCAATATAACTTATGTAAATATGCTAATTAACAACATACATTAATATATAAAATATGAACATTTACATTATCACATGATATGAAGCATTAAACATAACATGCATAGATGTACTAATATGGCCTAAAACATATACATGCTGCATCATGAAAATCATACATCATTAAATCTCATCATATATTATATAAACATGTTTATTATTCATTATGGTCCATTTATTAAGCCCATACTCGAGAAATAATTACACTATGGATAACAGAGTATCAGTAGACCACCTAAGCCCTATAAGGATCATACTCAAAGGTCAGAAAAGCATAAACCTATAAGTCATCATGCATCAGACCTGAAGGTCAGAACATAAATTAAATCATTAACATGAATCATACCTAAAGGTTAGAAAAAATATGATCCAAAGATCAACGCATCAGACCTATAGGTTAAAACATATAAAAAAACCTGAAAGTTCATTCATTGCAAACCGAAGGCTATGAAGGTATTGAAAAACTGTAGCAGCTGCTATGACTCCTAGCTAACTGGTCAACCTATTCAACTAGTTTGTTTACTTGTATGGCGATTAACCATTTAATTTTATTTTCACCAGATTAATGTTACTTAATATTACTCTTAATTAAATTGGTTTGGCCAACTAATGACTAAATTGGGAAATAGTGTTATCATAAGCTTAACATGTTATTATAACATGCAACACCATATTAAAATGCCATATATGAAGCCATTACATGTGTATGCTCATTAATGCAGTATATTATTACACTTTCTTAACAAATGCATTACGCATTCTCATGACATCTCATTTGTCGTAACATAATCACTGTATTCACAAATATATTATTCACATGCCATAAGGCTCCCATCTCGTTACATACATGTCATATATATCATGAACATGCAATAAGCACAATATACATAATTCATACACTATATCATGCATTAAATGGATAAAAGAATGTATTATCACATTATGTAACTTTTATGTCATCATTACCCATAATATGTTATAGACATATTATTAATTCCATGCATAAGAACATACATAGATACTAATATATATAGCATACATCATAACACCATTTACATGCCATGGCCATTCGGCCTTACCATCATGGTAGGCTATCACATACATTTTTCTTTTTATCATGCATAACATCTCATTCCTAAAGGTCATAAACATACTAACAACCATGCTTACTCATCTCATACTTATCATCAAGCATGGATATACATATAAACATCATAACTCATATTATCATTCATGTATCATACATGCATATCATTACATTACATATTCTTATCTCACATACATGTAACCAATTAACTATTCATATACACAATTCATCACTTGCATACATATCATGCCATTTCACACATAGGTATATACACATAGCCCATTCGATCATCATGCCTCTCAACCATCCATAATCCCTCTCATCATATCATACATTATTTCTCATGTCCATATAGGCATTTACATTCATTTGTGGTCATACATCATTCATGACACACATTTATAACACATACATTCATACACACACTTATGGAAACCAACATGAACACATATATCATCACATGGGCATTTTAGCCATAATGCCATCTAAAGCACAAACATCCATCTCATGCATTCATCTTTATACACTATGTCCATATAGACATATAATACCATACATATGCTTTCACCAATATTTCTATGTATAATGCTCATATAAGTATGCATACTTACATGTACGCATTACACATAATATCAACATACATCATTTTCATCCATCTAACATCATAATTAATTTTGACACATATCAAATTCATCATTTAAAATAATTAAATACTAAATATAAGCATAATTATGCAATTATTACATAATCACCATTAATGATATATTATGGCATAATTAATTTCTTATAAATTATTTTGATTACACATACCAAGAGAGTGGAAATGCACTCCTGAGGACTATTTACACCTTGCTCTTCCCTTTGCCTCGAGTTTTATCGATTTTCTCAACTACTTATTACAAATTCAATAAATAAAAATTTGTAAAAAATCATACAGGCACTAAAACCCAAAACCAACTACATAGACATAACCTTAGGCAACTAGGGAACATGGAAAAATATCAATATTCAAAAAATCTTACCAATCAATTTTGAGTTATTATTTATCAAGGTAGAAAATTAAGTTTTTCTTTTAATTTTTTATGTAAATCGAGGTAGAAATGGTGTCTAGAGGTCATGGATACATAGACTCGAGGCTCAAAAGGAAGAAAATAGGACAATTTGGAACTTAGAGGAACAAAAATGGCTTCCCTCCCTTTTTGGAATGTGTTAGCCACTCTTTGGTTACTTCTTCCTTTGACTAAAGTTTGACCCTTTACACTATTTTTTTTAGTTTTCCTATCTACTTTTTGGCATTTGAGAAACCCATAATTATCCATAAATCAAGCCTCCAAAGCATCTAAAAATTCATGCTTGAAAATCATGAAAAATCAATTACACAGTTTTTAAGGTTACCTAATTTTAGAAAACATACTTCTCGAGTCCCAAACATTCCAACTCGAGTGCCAACAAGCTAACTAGAATTAATGGGTATCAGGTTGTATTAATCCCAAAATTTTTTGAGCAACTTTTGGAATATTTTACGGTTAAGCTAAAATTGAGTCGCTATTCATCAGACATTATCGTAAAATTTTCTTTGCATTTTTAACAAACTAAATGACTTTATTTTGGTTTCAAAATTTGCTCAAAATTATTTTATGATTAATACTTTCACTTGGTCACTTCAGTTTATCTTGGGTCTTGAGAACACTATTTATATCTTGGGGAAGTACTATTCATAATCATGATTTTTGGGTCTTTGCATATATTTACTTAACAATTTCTAGTAACACTACATTACATATCTCATATTAAGAGCCTCATTATATACAATATCATTCCTAATTGTCATGCCATATTAGTGTGTTTTTTATTATGAATTTCATTATGTATATTGTCATTTAACCTTTATCATGTCTATATTATTTATTAGCATTGCTTGTATCTACAATTATTAGTATCAATACATATGTTACATACAAGGTACACCATACACATCATCACACACACATGTATGTTCCATGCACCACATTCACTTAATTTCATGCAATCATTATATTCTTTTTATGAGCCATTTTCAGTGCATGAATAGTATTTTTTAAGTAATCAGGTCATATTGATGTGGTCAAGGGGGAGTACTAGTGGTAAAATTGAGATGGGAAAAATGATGAAAATGAAGTTATTAGCACTAACCACTAAACAAATAAATTTTTTCATATCAATATTTAGTGAATAATGACCTAAGATTACATCGAGTTAGAAAATGGTCGAGATGTGCCCAGACTGACCTCAAATTAGCATGACCTAAAGGTAAAAAATTCCAAATTTTTTGATAGTGTTAAAATTACAAATTTCTAATATCAATTAGTATTTTATTTGAATTTCTTGAAAACATGATTAAATAGTTAATCAAGTTACCATTGGCTTTTGGACTCTAGATTTTATGGGGCCTTAAATTGAATTTTTTTTTAATTTTTGGCATTGAAAGAAGTAATTTTGGAAGCTTGGAACATTAAAATGACATTTTTGGAGCTTAAAACCTAAATAGGATTAATTTAGACTATCGGATTGCCACGTGGCATGATCAGGGCCATCCATTCACTTAACATAAAAGGTGGAGGTGTGTGGTGTGTCACATGGGATTACAAAATCATCTTGTCTACCCTTATTTCTCTATGAAAGTCAACACCACCTTTCTCCCCCTTATTTTCCTTTTTTTCTTCCTTTAAAGTCTAAATTAAGCCATTTTCTACAAATTAAACCCCCTAATTTTGCCTCCACTACCTCCTAATCACTATTCTTATGAAAGAAAAAAAAGGAATTACTTATTTTAAGAGATTTCAACACTTGATGAATAGTGACTAATTTTAGTGTAAGTGTTTATTTTAAGGTTTCATATTTTTTTAAGGTAGTATTTAATGCCTAGGTGATGAATATATTCTTAGATTCAAGTTTGAATATTTATAGAATTTATTTTAATTTTTCTATGTTCAAAATGCATTATATTTGTAGAAAAGAGAATGAATTAATGGAGAAAGGGAAAGAAAAGGCTTGTGTTGTAAAATTAGAGTGCAATAGAACCCATTGTAAGTGAATTTAATGAAAGATGTGTTGTATGTTGCTTAATTGCATAATTCAAGTATGTGTGCATGCTTATGGGATAAGTGGAATATGTGTGTATATGTGTAATTATGTATGATGAATGCATGAATAAGGTAATTAGATGAATATAAACATGTGTGAGTGGAGAAAATGATGGAAAATGATATGTATGTATGTGTGAGGGAAATGACTAAATGGTGTGGCCATGGTGTGTGAGTGTGTACATGAGTGGTTAAAAGTACATGATATGAAAATGAACTTATTGCTAGGTTATTAACATGATTAGAATAAGAAATTAATGGTAAGTATGTTGTATATGTGATTTAGTGTAATGGTTGAATGGTATGCCTTAAGGTTGTATGTGTGCGTAAATGAGGTAAAAGAAGATTAATGGTTGAATAACCTTAAATGTATATGGTAAATGTAGTTGAATTAAAGAACCATTAACAAATAGAGTATATGTGAATGTTGGTGAAATGGTTGTATGGTGAGTGTTGGGAATAATGTTATGTACATTGGGTCTAGTAATGTATAAAGTGACAAAAAATATAGGCTTGTGATCATTACTAATGTAATGAAAATGAATGATAATATTCATAAATAGGGATGGCCAAGTGGAGTATTGGATGAGAAAGCTTTGAATGCTAATGCATTGGCTAAATGAAAATATATATTTGTAATTTCAAGTGGCATGAAACAGATTGTAGCAAATAGAATGAAAATGAGAAAAAGATAGAACTTAAGTAAATAACAAATGAGAAATGAAATTAGCCCATATTATCTAAACCACCTACTAGATAGGTTGACCAGTCAACTAGGGAGCTAGCAGCTACTAGTGGTTTTGGTTCATAAGGATCATTGCCTATTGTATGATGGGTGTACCACCGAAGTTCTAGATTGAACCTTACACACCTTTAGATGTTGGGAAGTCCATAAGGGTTGATCCTTATACTATCTGATACTTTTGATACTAAGAGTTCCATGAGGCCTGATCCCTACTATCTTGACATTCGGAGGTCCACGAGGATTATCCTTGCTATTCCGATGTTGGGAAGTTTCTAAGGACTATCTCTACTATTGAGTGAATTTATGATGGGTATAGCCATTGAGGTCTATAATGTGGGCCACTAAATAAGTTTAGATCTTGTTGTCCAGTGTTTAAAGAGTTATCTTTTGAGTATAGGCCCTAAGATGAAATGGATGACAAACATAGTATTTTAAAAAGGATGTGATAATTTAAATGGCAATAAAATAGTGAAAGAATAGATTAAGGCAGATTAATTGTAACTGGTAACATGATAATTTGAATACACTATTACTTGAGCAACGTATATAAATAGATGTAATAGGTAATAATGGTATGACAATTGTGTATGACTGTTATGCCTTGCATGTTTATTTGATACATGTGTATGCGATTCAATACATGTTTTATTAAATTCACCACTAAGCGTATGCTTAGCGTGATGATTTTTCTAATGCATTAGTAGCAGATATTAGATTGCAAGTTTAGCCTTTACTAGCAATGTAGCAAACACAACCTCGAGTAGGGTATATATTTTTTGGTACTCTATATGTATAGTTTTGTTTAATGGCACCCATGTATAAAAATGGGGTTTAGGCTTAATTATGTAATACTTTATCATGGTTTGTAAATGATATAGACAAGCTATGTGATGTGAATGTATGTGAAATGTATAACTTATGCCTGTACATAATTATTAATGTATTGATTAAAATAAATGTGTGTGATGCTATTGACGAGAGCATTTTAGAGGATTAGAAGGATCTATTGTGATGTGATGAGGTTGAGACATGATATAGAAGTGTTCTATATACATGTTAAAATTTTTAGTTTTTCACCCAAACATTTGTTATGTTATCAGACTTTTGTTAAGACTTGCCCTATAAAATATATGGTAAAATAAACCCAATTGCATTCTAATGAGTTTAGTTTACATAAGTATTAAAAAAGGGTTTTAATGAGATTATGAGATGGTAAGATGATATATCTTATTTGGGTTCAGTGGTTGATCAGGTAAAGGGTGTCAAAATATGAATGCCATCTTTTAGTCTAATAAAGATGATTTAAAATGCTAAAAAATCCCGAGGTTGTGAATCATACATCTTGAGATATAAATAGTGTGACACCCCTTTCTTGGTTCATACATTAAACCCTAACACACTACTGAGTTGCAAAAACTTACTCTAAAATAAATGTTACGTTACTTATGTCTGATAGAATCTTCATCCTTTATACTAAACAAACTTAATGTTATAAAAATAAGTCCTAACAAAAGCCTCATTTTAGTTATTCTATTTAGGATTATCATGTCAAAAATTCAGCAGCATAACAGTTACTCGGGATATTATCCAAAAATTTAAATCCTGTAGAAAACACTTCTATAAATATCTTATCTCAACTTAGACTCTGTGATCCATCTAATAACTCTAAAACTCTATATCAATATCTCTAATTACACATGCTTACAACAAAGAATATATCTAGCTTATAATCATGCAACTATAGACATACTTTGTCTAATAAGTAACCTTAACATATTATCTAACAACATTATGAACACATGTATGAACACCTACACTTCCATTTCACGATAAATCAATTATCCAACATAACAAATGTAATGGCCGTAAGTCAAGGCTCTATGAATAGTACCAATAAGGCTCGAAAAGTGTTCCTGGAGTGTCGAGTCACCTTCATGAGGCCCAACAAGGGGCATACTAATCATGAAACTTTGATTGGCCATAAAATGATGAAAATGACTTAATTTAAAAATTTAGCAGAACTAATAAAATTATTTTAGGTCAAAATCTAGTGGGCTATAGGCTCAAAGGGACTTAGGCTAGGAATGACCCTAGATGTGCCTGGACGGAACTAAAAATACCATACCCTGAAGGTCAAAAATTCCCTTAAGGCCATTGGTGAAGGAATTTTAAATTTTTAAGGTCGTTTACTATTTTTCTTATATTTTGAGATTTTCATGTAAATCGAGGAAACTAGTTAACTGTCCTACCGATGGAATTTGGCCATGAAATTTTGCAAGGCCCTAATAGGCTTAATCAAGGATTTTTAAAACAAATGCAATAATTTTTAGAGGTTTGAGTAAATTTTAAAAATTTCCCGAAGTTTTAGTCGAAATCGAGCATTTTCAGGAAGCTCAGGTGACATGTGTCACCACTCAAGCCATATAGCCCTACTATATAAAGGCTATGAGGCCACATGGGTATCCACTTGGCAAGTCCACCCTTTCACCTCACATTCTCCTCTATTTTCTTTCCCCTTTACCTGATGCCACACCATTGGAGTTCTTCCATTTTTGCCACTAACCACCACCAAACAACCACCATTCTTCCTATAAAAATCAATATAATGAGGTAAGAATTGATCCTTGAAGGCTTGGGGCACCATGTTTGTCTATAGAAGTTAAGAAAAATCACTAAAGGCCTAAGTCTACATAAATGGCGGTAGAAATTTCAAGTCCTAAGTGGTTTTCTTCTCTTTTTATTTCATTTTCTATAGGATTTCATCATTCTAAGATCCCTCATGTTCATGGAATTTCAATTAGAGGCTTATGGAATTTTTGGTGAATTTTCTAAGCCTAGTGTGCGTGTATTAGGCTAAGGGGAGAAAAGTGTACAACAAGGGAATTAAAGGCCTTTTAGTGTAGGAAAAGCTTTAAAGGTGACAAGATATGTGAATTTGATTGAATGGAAGTATGCAACATTGAGGTTGCTTCTAAATTCCTTTAAATTAATGTATAGAAGTTGTAAATTAGACATGTATAGTGTGGGAATTATATATGTAAGCTTAGTGTAATGTGAATTATGTGTTATTAGGATGATTTGTATGTTAACTTGGTAAAGAAATTAGATGTAACACCATGATCTCTAATTGGCTGAGAGGTGTGTATAGGGTTATGGCTTGTGGTGGCTTGGTATGGTATGTGAATGGGGTATGTGTTATGATGCATGATGTGTATGACATGAGATTGAGTGATTGGTATGTGTAGTTAATGAGTATGTGCATGAGTATATGTAGTGTATGTTGTGGCCAAGAGGTGCAATATGGTATTTTAGCTTGGGAATTATGTATAATGAATATATGAATGGTATATTTGATGGGAACTAACATGGTCGACATAATGGTAATGTGTGTGGGTTAGAATTAATAAAAAAAATATGGATATGGTGACATACTTGATGTGGCCGAGAGGTGTCAGTATGAGTTATGGCATATATGTAGTGTGTATAATGGGTAAAGCATGATAAAATTTAGGTATTGGCATAGAAATGTATGTGTAGGTGGTGAATTTGATGAAACAATGCATATATATGTATGTGAAATATATAGCTGAGACATATGTATAGTGTGGCATGGCATGGCATGTCATGGTTGAGATGTCACGTGTGCATGTGTGTGGATCCTAGAATAAGGGTATATGACATGTATGTGTGATGAACCATGGAAAAATGCATGTGTATGGTTATAGATAAGCTTGGCTGAGAGGTATGTAAGCCATGTGATGGCATGGTAAGTATTGTATGTAATGTGCATGATTGGCATGGTGTCATGAGCATATGATTTATGGAATGAAATTGGCATGAAGTATGTGTAACTATGTATGGAAATAGGCCATGTAAACTGATAGGTTTGATATGAAAGATGGGGTTATGAATTGGGTAAGAAATGGCTTGAAATTGTATTGGTAAGGCATAAGTAGAAATGACCTAAAAATGGCCAAAACATGGAATATTATTTGAGCCACATGTATAATGAAATGGGAACGGCATTATGAGTCAATGTTAGTGGCATTATAAGATGCATAATGTAAGGTGAAATTTAAACTATAATAGCAAGTTGATTTGGCATGAAATGGTGCCAGTGATGTAGTGGCTACAGGCCTGTAATAGTGTATGAAATTTGTAAAGTAACCTATGACTGTCCTATTAAAATGATTATTAGTAATTGACCTATAAATTTCATTTGAAAGGAACATAATTATACTTACAATTTTGGCATAAAATGGACTTAAATTGGACTTATAAATGCCTAAGAAAAAGGACCTAAAATTGGCCCTTATAAATGACCCATAACTATCCGGTAAGATCGATATGGACCTGTAATTGTTCGTGTCAAAATTGGACTGTTGAAATAAATTTGTAATTGACTATTAATTAATTTTAAATAATTGAAAATGATGATTAGTAACAAAATAAACATAAATAAAAGTTAGATAACCTATTAGTTAGACACCCACTGGATGGGTTGATCGGTCAACTAGGGATTAGCAGTTGCTAGATACTTGTTGAAGATTATTGGATTTAAAAGGTTTACAGACTGATCCCTGTTATCCATATTATGATGTTTAATTGTGATTATTGGATTTGGGAGGTCTACTGACTGATTCTTGCTCTCCATATTAGAATATTCATTGGATTTGGAAAGTTTATAGGCTGATCCTTGTTATCTACTATCTGGTTTTGGGAGGTTCTTATGAACTGATCCCTATTATTAGACCGGGCCGATGTAGCGATCGGGGTCCAAAATGTGGGCCATTACATAGTTTGTGTTCCCTTTTGGTCTAGTTTTTTGAAGTGTTGTCTACCTAGTTAGGCCTACTTTTAAATTAAATATTTCACTTAATGATAGAATTAAAGTATGTAAATTAAAGACAATATAATAGGGCTTGAACTTAAATAAATAAATATTGAATCGGTAAATAAAATATTATTATTTTGTAATAAAATAAACAAAATAATATTATTTGGCTACTTAGATAAGACATATTGCATTCATACATTCTGTAACATGCTTGCTCATCTATGTTCTTGCAGCGACATGATTTCATTCCTTCGAATTCACAATAGCAAGTAGCAGTCTAGCCTTAAGTTTTGTACAGCATAGCAGTAGAGGCACTCAAGGATATTATATGTATTTTTTTATGGTTTTAGTAGGCCTTCATGTAAATACTATAGTTTATGAGTTCACCAAGCTTAGAAGCTGCTAAGGTCTATAATATTAAGTTGTACATGTGATGTAAATAAACAAGCTTGTGAATCTGAATGATTTTAAATTCCTATCTGATTTTGATGTTATAATCCTGAGGCCTGTGTGATGACCGAATGACTTCAATAAATGTGTTAATGATAATGGAGGACTAGAAGGGTCTAGAAGGTGACAGTAGAAGTGATAGGAATTATTAGAAGTGTTTTTAATAGGTTGAAAATTTTCAAAATGTCCCCGAGTAGCCATTGTGCTGCTTAAATTTTTGAGAACTTTATAGTAGCCTATTTAATGAATTTTATGACTTAATATACCCTGAATGAAAATGTCTAAGTGATAGACTAGGGATTTAAGCAATAACTATTCAAATAATAAATATTCTATAAATGTTAAGCAGTGCAGACTTAGAGAAATTTCAGAATGGGTGATCTAGTGGGAGGTGCATCACCTATCGGGTCTCTTTGAGAATTTGGGAAGGGGTGTCACAATAAAACTTTATAAAAACAAAATCAAGCCATCACAACTACTTTACACTTTTAATATTCTTATATACATATTACATAAAAGCTTTACAGATATATAAATATGTTAGGCTTTACACATATAACCAATCTTGTAAACAAATTCTCATCACATGCCATATTCTACAAATCCAATTGCCGAATAACACCATGCGCTCATCTTTAATTTGTAAGAACCTACATGCTTCAACATCGTTTATCTAAATACCTAAATATAATACACTATAACATACACTCTTGCATTAAACATCAATTTACTTAATATAAAGTATATAATTATACATTTTTTAACTTTAGTACAGAAAAGGTTATAATTATATTGGCATGCATCAACTATTCCATGCTTTGACTAATTCCTTATAAAACAAGTTGTGTGACTATTTATGACGATAAGGATTTATGAAATATCTAATGATCCATTAAAAACTTAAGATAGGAAAAGAGTAATAGAAATCAAGTAGCATATGAAGGGTTCAATAAAAGGGCAAACGAATTGCTACTATAATATATATATATATCTATTTGTGTGTGTGTGTGCGTGTGTGTG
>CANXYI011756869.1:0-12532 GCA_948208565.1 Hura crepitans
AACCTAAACCACGGGGAACATTACTTGGGCCCGCCCAGTACTGTTCATAAGACTTTAATAGTTTGGCATTATAATTCTTCCCATCTTAAGAAATTTCGTCCTCGAAATTACCTGAAGTAAAGAGGCGAGGATACTACCTCCGTATCTGCTCCTCACTCTCTCATGTTGCCTCTGTCCTATTGTGGTGTCTCTAAAACACCTTCACCAATGGGATCTTCTTGTTCTTTAGTTGCTTTACCTTTGTAGCTAAGATCTCCACGGGTTCTTCCTTGTGTGTTAAATCGAGTTGCACTTGTATCTCCTCAGCAGTTATTACATGGGTTAGGTCTGACTGATATCGTCGCAATATGGATACATGAAAGACATCATGCATTTGCTGTAGTTCAGGAGGTAAGGCAAGTCTGTAGGCTAACGGGCCCACTCTTTTCTTAATCTCATATGGCCCGATGAATCTGGGACTGAGTTTGCCTTTCTTGCCAAATCGTAGCATTTTCTTCCAAGGCGACACTTTCAAAAATACCCGATCTCCCACTTCATACTCGATGTCCCTCCTTTTCAGGTCAGTATAAAACTTCTGCCTATTTGTGGCCGCTTTTAATCTTTCTCTGATCAACTTGACCTTTTCTTCAGCATCTCGCACTAAATCTGACCCAACAATCCTGCTTTCACCCACTTCACTCTAACAAAGTGGAGTCCTGCATTAGCGACCATATAATGTTTTATATGGTGCCATGCCCAAGCTAGCCTGATGACTATTGTTATATGCAAATTCTGCCAATGTTAAATACTCGTCCCAGTTGCCTTTAAACTCAATGGCACAACTTCTCAACATATCTTCCAATACTTGTATGACTCTCTTTGATTGGCCATCTGTCTGAGGGTCGAATGCTGTGCTATAAGTCAATCGGATACCCAAGGCTTCTTGTAACTTCTTCCAGAATCGAAATGTGAATCTCAGGTCTCGATCCGATATAATCACTATAGGCACTCTATGTAATCTCATGATCTCATCAATGTACAACTTAGCTAATTTCTCTAATGAGTAATCCATTCTTACCAATATAAAGTGGGCTATCTTTGTTAGCCTATCTACAATTACCCATATGGCATCACATCTGTTGCTTGTCATCATCAATCCCATCACGAAATCCATAATGATCTTCTCCCATTTCCATTCTGGAATTGCAATCAGATGTAGCAATCCAAAAGGAACCTGGTGCTCTGTTTTCACTTGCTGACATGTCAAGCATCTAGCCACGTACTCAGCTACCTCACGTTTCATCCCAGGCCATTAGTAATGAGGTTTCAACCCCAAATACATCTTCGTGCTACCTAGGTGCATCAAATATGGAGCCTCATGAGCTTTCTTCAGAATTTGCACCCTTAAGTCGTCAACATCAAGTACACACATCCTATTCTGATAGTATAGGCTTCCATCCTCTGCTAGTTCAAAACCTACAGCCTTTCCCACTTTAACTTTATCTGCCATCTATACCAAATTAGCATCTTTCATCTGTGCTTCTTTAACCTATTGCCTAAAGTCAACCTTGACTTGCAACTCAGCTAATGCTGCCCCTTCTATTGTGCATTCCACTCTTGCCTACATTGCTCTCAGTGTAGCTATTACTGTCCAGCTCGGCACATCTGTAACCACATTCACCTTGCCTGGTTGATAGTCGATTAGGCAATCGTAATCCTTGATCAACTCCATCAACTGTCTCTGCCTCAAGTTCAGCTCCTTTTGTATAGGCAAGTACTTCAAGCTTTTATGATTAGTGTAGATGTAGCATCATTCTTTGTACAAATAGTGTCTCCACACCTTCAATGCAAAAACAATGGCTGCCAACTCCAAATCGTGCGTCAAATAATTTCTTTCATGTGTCTTCAATTGTCGAGATGCATATGCAATCACCTTCCCTTCTTGCATCAACACATAACCAAGTCCGTTGTGTGATGCGTCAATATAGATCATAAACTCCTTACCCTATTCTAGTTGTGTCAGGATAGGGGCTTCTATCAACGTCCTCTTTAACTTGTCAAAACTGGCTTGACACTTGTCGTCCCCTTTGAACTTTACATCTTTTCTAATTAACCGTGTCAGTGGAGCTTCTATCATGGAAAATCCTTTCACAAATCTTCGATAATATTCTGCCAGTCGTAGGAAGCTTCGAATCTCTGTCACATTCCTAGGAGGATTCCATTCCAACACCGCCTTCACTTTGCTCGGGTCTACCCTAATGTCCTTAACTGAGGCAATATGCCCCAAAAATGCCACTTTGTCTAACTAAAATTCACACTTACTTAACTTGGCATATAATTGCTTCTCTTATAGGGTTTCTAGCACAATCCAGAGGTGCTATTCATGTTCTTCTAATGTTCTGGAATACACCAAGATATTATCAATAAATACCATCACAAACTGATCTAAGTACTGCTTAAACACCCTGTTCATCAAGTCCATGAATGCTGCAGGGGGCATTAGTGAGCCCAAATGGCATCACTAAGAATTCATAATGCCCATTTCTAGTTTTAAATGTAGTCTTCGAAATGTCACTCTCTTTAATCTGTAGCTGATGATACCCCGATCTTAAGTCAATCTTAGAAAAGACACTGGCATCTCTCAATTGATCGAAGAGATCATTGATCCTAGGCAATGGGTACTTATTCTTGACTGTTACCCAATTCAACTACCTATAATCGATGCATAATCTGAGGGATCTATCCTTCTTTTTCACAAATAGCACTGGGGCTCCCCACGGAGAGACACTAGGCTTAATAAAGCCTTTATCCAATAACTCCTGTAGCTGTATCTTCAACTCTTTCAACTCCATTAGTTCCATCCTATAAGGAGTGATTGAGACTTGGTTTACACCTGGATACATCTCAATCTCAAAATCTAGCTTCCAATGCAGTGGCAATCCTGGCAATTCATTAGGGAACACATCATGAAACTCAGATACAATCGGTATCTGATCCAACCTAGAGGTTTGGACTGTAGTATTTACCACTGTAGCTAGAAGGGCCTCACATCCCTTTCAAATAAGTTTCCTGGCTGTGATGGGCTGAGATTACATTGTATAGGGAGTCTCTATCACCCATAACCATTATCTCTCTACTATCTGGGGTCCGAAGACTTAACCTTTTCTTTTCATAGTTTATCACTGCCCTATGCTCTGACAGCTAGTCCATACCTAATATCACATCGAACTCATTGAAAGGTAGTTCAATTAGATCAACAGGGAACATCTGACCCTAAATCATCAAGGGACAATACCTATACACAGTGTTCATTATCACACTCTGACCTATCGGATTGCTCACTTGTATATCTAAGTCAATGTGCTCAGGTTCCAACTCTCTATCCTTAGCTTGTGCAGTGCATATATAGGAATGTATAGATCCTAGGTCTATCAAAGCTAGTACTGGAGTGTCAAGGAGAAGAAAAGTACCAACAATGACATCAGGAGCCTCTACCTCCTCCCGGGCACGGATAGCATACTACCGTGCCGGAGCTCTCACCTCAGGCCTACC
Source organism: Hura crepitans (assembly GCA_948208565.1). NCBI lineage: Eukaryota > Viridiplantae > Streptophyta > Magnoliopsida > Malpighiales > Euphorbiaceae > Hura > Hura crepitans. The sequence goes on from CANXYI011756869.1 coordinate 3,532, forward strand.
CCTCTAACTAGTGGTAGCTTGCTCCTATCTAGGTGGTCTCCCTAGTCTACCTGTTGTAGCTGCTACAGATGCTTATGTCTACATCGCTTCTGTAGGTTTCTGGGGATGCTCCCTCTGCCAGTGGTCACGTGCCCCACAAATGAAACATACACCCCTTCTTCCCTAACATTGACCCCAGTGTTTCCTCTGGCAATTCTCACACACCAGGGCTGCACTCCTAGCTATAGACACAGGGGCACTGGACACTTGTTGTGAAGGAGGCGGTTATGATCTAGTTGAATACCCCTAGTTGGCCTGCTATGAAGGGGCTAGTCTCTGCACCTATGGGCCCTATTGTCTCTGGGCTAGTTGACCCTGCTGAGCCTCTCTCTGCCTTTTGCTCCCTTCTGGAGCTAAACTCATCTAGCGCACTGTAAATGGCCTCTTCCTCTAGAATAGCTCCTATTTCTCTTGTACCATTTCCTCCATCTTGTAAGTAGCAGCAACTAACTTCAAAAAATCTCAAATCTCTGCAGTAGAGAGCTGCATCTGGATTTCCACGTTTAGGCCCCTCTCGAACCTTTTACATTTCTCCTCATCACTTGGGAGAAATTTCACTGCATATCGGCTCAGGTGATCAAATTCTTTCTCATATTTAGACACTAACTTTCTGCCTTGTCTGAGATCAAAAAACTCTTGCCTCTTCTTGTTGACGTAGGAGTCTGAGACATATCTCTTCCTAAACTCTTTTTAGAAGAACCCCTAAGTCAATTCCTCTACTGTCTTTCCTCACTTCAATCTATCCCACCAGTGGTATGCCTTCTCTTGCAATAGTGATATGGCACACCTCACATACTCAGCCTCCAAACACTCTAACTCCTCTAGGATCTGGGTCGTCCTCTCTAGCAAATACTTTGCTTTGGCTATATCATCTTCTCTGACTCCCTAAAAATCCATAACTCTTAACTTTCTGATTCTCTCCAAATAACTCTTCTGTGGAGCTGGAGGAGCTGGTGGAGGTGTCACTATCACAGGCACTGGAGCTAGTGTTACAGTTTATCTCAGCAGGTTCACTATCTGCTACAGCAACTCTGGGGAAGCTTGTACCCTAGGTACAGGTTGTGGTTATAGCTGTGGCTATGGTGACGGCTGTCTCTATGCCGCGTCGCTTGGATCAAGGGTGGCTACAGTAACCTCAAGTCCATGAATAGTGGTGGGAGCATAGCTTGCCACCTTCTCCCCTCTTTCTGGTAGGGTTCGTTCACTCATTGCAATTTACTAAAATAAAATAATGATCAGCATCAGACAGTGTAGCTTGACTCAACATGAACCCTAAACTTATGCACTCATATATACGATACCTAGAACCGCCTAAACTTATATTGATACCACTAAATGTAACAAACCCTACCCATTTCTACCTGAAACAAGTAAGGTGTGCTACTTCCCACTGAGGTCACCCATCTTCGGATTTCCCTAGGGATCTTTCATTTAACTTCTACGCAACTTTGACTAACTTTGACCATCATGTCCTTAAACCCATTCTGATCTTTTATTCACTTATTACTGTCAATTTTGTACCGTTAAAGTTCCTATCAGGTACTACCAGACATTTTTAGGAATTCGGGTAGCATAATGACTACCCTGGTTACTAACCCAAATAAACCTACAAGGAAAAAGCACTTCTAATTCAACTTCTTTCCTTATTCCTCCTTTGGACCTATTGGTCCTCCAGACAATAGTTATGAACACAATATCTCAATCACACCATAAGTCACAGGGTCGAAGACCCATCAACATGCAAATATGCCAAAACAGTCACTCATTTACATACATTACTGTACATACATGCTGTTTATAATTCATTTATACACATAACCCAAAATACCCATCCTACCTTACATACATGAGTGCATTTCACCATATATACACGATTCAAAAGAAAAATAAAATACCAAAAGACTAGGGTAGCTACACTGATGCTGACCCGGACTCTGCTCATGACCTACGCATCAGAACACCGACACGCTGAGTATGAAGACTCAGTGGTGGAATAAAACAATCATATTATGTCAATACTTGCAACATGCAATATATTATGTTCCGCATATAGAAAGTGATCCTGAAACCCTAAGCTCATTCATTCACTTAGCTAAATCTAGTATTTACTTACTCAATTCATTTATCATTCATTATCGCTTGCTTTATCTGGTTCTAGGCCCATAGATAGACTACACTTAAAGACACTAGACAGCGGGATGCATCTTGTGCAGTGGCCCACTTTTAGGGCCTAAGTAGTTGCACCTACCTCGCTCGATAGTAGGGACCCGTCCGTAGACCACTCCTAATACTGCGAATCATAGTAATCACAACACAAAAGTGGATAGTAGGGACCCATCCGTAGACCACTCTCAATATCTATAAGCACATCAAACATGGTATAGAATACATCATATAGTCTCAGCACAACTAACACAGGGCAGTGGGTCCTAGAAAGACCGACTACCTAGCAGCTGCTCTATCCCCTAATTAACCGGTTAACCCATCCAGTGGGTGTCTAACTAATGGGCCATTGCTTATTTTAGACCATATTCAGTATTTTTTTATCCTTAATTTACTTTTCTGAGCCTAATCCACTCAATTAGTTACAGCTTTGCCACTATCACAAAAATCACTATTCATTTGGTCAGTTTCCGCAACTGACACTATTCATTTGGTCATTTTCTCATTTTATGCATTTCCTTTCTCATCTTATTCAAGCCTCATTCTCAAGGTTATTTTACCTCATCATTTCCACATCACATCCCCATTGTAAAGTATACTAATTTACCTAAGTTTTAGTTATATAGTTTCATTCAATTAGGTCCCAATTTTGGACACATGACAGGACAAGTTTTAAGTCCATTTTCCTAGCATTTACACATTTCATGCATACCATTATTGCACACCAAATGGACACATTCTTCAAACACATACACCATGCACATATTATGTCACCATTCGGCTACTAACTCTACCCACACCTACACACATAATTTCTTAATACTTTGTTCTACAAATCACTTTAAAATGATGCCAATTACATGCCTAAAATCAATGTTTACCAAAACAACATGCACACACCCGTAACTTCATTTTCCATACAAGTTAACACACATAATTATGCACATACAAACATGACATGATACAATTGAATTATTCCACATACCTAGGGTGTGTGGACACCCCTTTCTCCACCACTTTGAGCTTGAGATTGGTGGTTTCTCTCTCCTCCTTTGTCAAACCCTAAACATACACAATTCTAACTTTGAAAAATCCCTAAAAATCAACCATAGCTCCAAATTGAATTCTAAAAACATAGGATCTCTTAGAATTACCTAAACTACCTATACCAAAAATAAAAAATGGAATTCATGCTTATTTACCTAATTTGGGCACTATTCATCTAAGTGTGATTTCTCTCAATTTTGGCCTTCTTTCTTCAATCTTTTAGGGGATTTGGCATCTAAAATTAGTGAAGGCTTTAATTTTATATATTTTTCATAAGATATGGTGGGGAATAGGAGAGAGAAAGCTTGAAAAATGAAGGATTTAACCCACCCTTAATGGTGTTAGATTTGTGGGTTTTGGGTAGAAGAGAATTGTTTGGTTCATTGAAAGGTGTACATACGTGAAAAATTTGGTATATGTTACATACATGAAAAATCTAGTATATGCAATGGGTTGGACCCATTTGATTGGCCCAAATGGTCCACAAACAAATTTTTAGCCTTTTTATGTCACATTTTTTCTCAAAAATTCATAAAATATTCTATAGGTCTCAGAAAATTACCATTTCAGTTTTAAAATTCCTCGATTAATGGGACTAAGGTTTAGGCAAAATTTTAGGTCAAAAGTCAACCATTGACTTTTTGACACTATTCACGGCCAGAATAAAAATATTTAGAAAAATATCAATTGACCTCTGAAAATTCTAATTCCTCCTCAATTATACTCAGTGGAATTTTTGAGGTTCAAGGTATGATATTTTCGAGACCATTCGGGCACATCCCGGGGCTATCCCGGCTCGACCTCCTTTTATCTCTGGAAACAATAGTTTACGACCTAAAATGAATTATTGGTTCTGTTAAAATTTTTAGTTCATTCATTTTCCCTAATTTCAAGGCCGTTAAAGTTTTATGACCAATATGCCAGTCATCAGACTCGAAATGACGACCCGCACTACAGGAAACATCACTCGAGCCCGCCTAGTACTGTTCATAAGACTTTGACAGTTGAGCGTCATAGAGACTGTGAATAATGTCTCCTCGAAGGGTGACTTGTTCTTCTCAAGACTCGGGTCGCACTAATTGAATAGAATGAAAAGAAATACTATGAAGTAATTTTTGGCAAATTTTGAAAAGAAACTTAAGTTAATAAGGTGATTAAAAATACAAGTAAAGTTTCTATGACGGTGTCTAGTGAATAGAAACCTAGTGTAAGCTGAATGATTAAATATTCAGTCTATGCTAAGAATGACTCGGGAGTGGCTTGAACTGATGGTTAAAAATTCTAAATAAGTCAATGGTAATTGAAATGGAATTTTTTGACATCGAGAAGTAATTAACAAAATAATTGATAATTAAATTACTTAATTAAATTGGTTACTCTCAGATTTAAAGTACGATATTCTCGGGACTTACAAGTTATGACTTTATAAAATTAATGGCACTGAAGAGGAACTAAATAGGGCCTTAAAGAGTGAGGAATAAATTTTAAAAAGCTTAAAATGGTAAGAAATAATCTTAACCATTAGATCTAACAAGTAGCACATGAATAGCCCTTGATCAAACATATTATAAAATGGTTTATATCCAAATAAATAGGCTTGAAATATAGAATTCTATCATCTTCTTTCTTCCCATTCTTTGCTGATGCCCTCTCCCTTATATATAACCACCATTTTTGCTTTTCCTAAGTTCTTAAACCATTAAACTAGACCACTATTTCAATCTAAAGTAATTCTTAAGGGGTTTTAAGGCTATTTGGTGGAGAGAGAAAGCCAAAAAAGGGGATGAATTTAGAGAATTAATGCCTATATGAATAGTATACATCATCCATGCAAATGTTTAAAATTGAGATTTTATAATTTTCCTTAGTGAATTTTAGTGTTAATTGTAGACTTTTAAAGCTTATTTCAAGTTTGAAGTAGTATGGAATTCAATTGGAAATTTTCTTAATGAATCATGTGTATGCCTCTATAGAACTTTAAGAGAACTCAAGGGAGAAGCAAAGAGATGACATATGAAGGCTTAATTTAATCTTTGAATCCTAATAGTAAGTGTATTCAATGACTTATACTTAGTATGTGTATGATTCCATGAATAAAGTTTGTGTAACATACTTGAATTGTATGTTTGATATGTATTTGCATGTTTAAGGTAGAATTGGTAATACTATAGTGTTAATTTAATGTGGATGGCATGTTATGAATAAGAATTAAGCTAGGATTAAATGGACAATTGTGTGTGACCTCTTTGGCTAAATGGTGTAAGCATAAAGAATTGAAATGTGTGTACTACCTAATGTGAATTAGTGATGTGACTATATAGTTTAGTATTTAGTTATTGATTTGTAAGATAGTTGTATTGATTAATGAATGGTAAGTTGAGATTTCTTATATGGCCAAATGTTATGCTTATATGCATAGTAACCATTCATATGTATTAGGAGTAAGTTGGAGGATACATGATGAATACCCTAAAGTAATAATCATATTTGACTATTTGAATGCATAATTGATGAAAATCTAGATGAATCTCAAATGCATGTGCACATGACATTAGTTGGCCGAGTGGAATAACAACATGGATATGTATGTGTAATGGTATATCATGAGTAAATAATACATATTCTAGGCATATATAAGATGAATGTGGAGATGAGACATGTAATGGTCATGAAAATGGAATATGGACATTTTAACTTGAAAATGCCAAAGTGGTTGAGTAGGAGTGAATAAGTGGAATTGAATATGTGAGTACGAAATTAAAGAGAATTATGGATGATAAGGTAAGAATATGTGAGGTTAATGTGATTAGAGTAAAGAAAGTGGCATAATATTAATAAAACTAGAATAGGTATAAAATGATAGAAGAATGAACTACATTGTTATGCACATGATTTATCCATATGCATTATTGGTTAACTTATGAGTATGACATATGAAATAACTTGGGAACATGGTTACATGAAAATGGAAAAAGGAATTAGATCAAAATGAACACTTATAATTCAAAGAACATATGATAATATACATAATTAAAATAATGTGCATGAATTTAAGCAAAACTTAATTACAAGCCCATATGAGTTGACTACTTAGACTAGATAGGTTAATGGCTCAACTAGGGATAGATAGCAGCTGCTAGGGCATGTACGAACATTGTAATCTGTAGGGCTATTGTCCTACGTGGGTGCAGTTGTCAATAAGGTCTAAGAAGGTCATTACACATATATTAGGCATGTCCAGACACCGTAAGGTTTGTAGGGCCACTATACCACAAGGGTGCAGTTGACGGTAAGTTTTAAGAGGGCCATTGCATACATATATTTATCTCACACTAGTGCAACAATAGTAAGGTCTGTTAGGGCCAGTGCATTATACAAGTACAATTGCCAATAAGGTCTAAAATATAGGGCATTACACATGTGATGAGACTATATGGTTGACATCCTATTATCCAGTACCATGAGAGGTGTCTCTTAAGTATGGGCTAAATAAATTGTTAATTTGATTTGAAAAAGGGGATGAAAAAAAGTCAACATAAGGAATAATATAGATATAAAATGGTTACATTGAATATGGATATAATTGGTATGTAATGAGTAATAAAATTTATGTACAACTATGATATGGATTAAGTAAATAAGTAGTTAATTAAATTAAAGTTAAATAAATGTGTTGTTATGTCAACTTATGATGTAAATAATAAAACAAAATAAAAAATGAAACTAAACTAGGTGTGTGAAGAAGTAGCATTAATGATGCTTGTGTGATATAGATTAAATAAATAGGTACTTAGATCAAGGACAAGATGATAAATACATATATTATATTGATAACTTAAAGAATGTACACAAGAATATAAGATAATTAAAATAGATGAAATTTATAGGTGTTAAATCCCCATAAACTTTGCATGTGCCTATGATAGGGAATGAATGCTATGCATGATAAGAGATATTTATAAATATGAAGGTAGTTTACTTTGTCAATGTGATTGTATAACAATTACATAACCTAAATATAGATATAAAGCTGATATGTTTCTTATGGATGAACATGATGTGTTTTTGTGCATGAATTAAGCATTATTGTGTCTACATGTGTATGTGTTACCAACTATGTTGCATGGAATACACCACTAAGCATTATGCTTAGTGCATCGTCATTTTGCAATGCATATGTAAAAGATCATTAATCGAGTATAACTTTAAGCATATAGTGTAGATTAAGGTAGCTGATTTTCTTTGGTATATATTTTAGTACCTTTAAAATGTGATGTAACATATAATATATGACACTTATATGTAATTATAAGTGATGGGCCTAAACTAGTGTGATAGTTTTGTAGTCTTCTTAGGTATTCTTTATGTACATATATGTATGTATGAATGCTATTATGTGTATGAAATATATTATGAGAATTTGACAAGTTAATGTCATAACTGTGGATGATGAGAACATGAGATGATTAGAAGGATCATGGATTGACGTGTGATGATAAGTTGGATTATAAAAGTGTTATTTCTATGTAGGTTACTTTTTAGGCTAGTGTTATCGGATAGCTGTTATGTTACGGGTTTTAGGCTTGATGATCCCAAATAGAATGTGTTAATTATGTTGTGATTAAAAGAAGGCTTGGAAAAGATTAAATCATTGTCACTTGGATAAAAACTAATTAGTTAAATAAAAAAAGGTTTTAAATAACTCAGATGGAAATAAATGTAGTGACAGATGTGCATCACCTCTCATTTAAATCTTGTAAGCAGATCGTATAACGCCCGTAAGTCGAGGCTTTGTGAACAGTACCATTGAGGTTGAAAAGTGTTCCCAGAGTACTGGATCACCTTCACAAGGCTGCAGATAGAGGCACTGGTCATGAAACTTCTAAGGGCCATAAAATGATGAAATTGACTTAATTTAAAGATTTAGTAGAACTAATAAATTATTTTAGGCTATAATCTAGTAAGCCATAGGCTCAAATGGATTCGGGCCGAGAATGACCCGAGATGTGCTTAGACAAACCTAAAAATACCATACCGTGGAGGTTAAAAATTCCCCTGAGCCCATTGGTGAAAGAATTTTTGAATTCTGAGGTTATTTGCAAAATTTCTTAATTTCGAAGTTTACATGTAAATTAAGGCAATTGGTTAATTGTCCTATTGGTGGAACTTGGCTGTGAAATTTTATGAGCCTCTAAATGGGACTAATCGAGGATTTTTAAAATAAATGCCATGATTTTTGGAAGTTTGTGTGATTTTTAAAAATTCCCTGAAATTTCTGCCAATATTAAGCTTTTTTGGGATGCTCGGGTGGTATGTGACCCCACCTGTGCCACCTCAACCACTATAAATAGGCCTTGGTGACACCTAAGTGGCCATATGTCCAATGCCACTCACCACCCTTTCTTTCCTTCTTCTTTTTTCCTCTACCATACCGACACCATTTTCCCCTTGCTTCTACCATTTTTGCTTCTTTATGCAAGATTTTCTTGCCAATTACCACCAAAAATCATGTTAATGTGTTAAGAATTGAATTGTGAAGGAATTAGGAGTCATAGGAGTCCTAAAGCTCAAAGAAATTCAAGATGTGTGCAAGTGTACATCAAAGGGGGCTAAAAGGCAACTTCTTATGTGTAAGTGATTCCACCCTTTTTAATTTGTTTCCTAGAGGATTTGGTAATTTAAGAATGCTTATAGTCTTAGAATTTGATTTGTATACTTGTGTGATTTTTCAAGGAATTTTGAATATGGAGTG
>CANXYI011756906.1:0-10918 GCA_948208565.1 Hura crepitans
TGGGCCATTACACATATCTAGGCTAGTGTAGCAGCCATATAGGTCCAGTAAGGCCACTACACATTTCTAGGCTAATGTAGTAGCCTTATAGGTCCAGATGGGCCAATGCACATATCTAGGTTGGTGTAATAGTTGTATAGGTCCAAATGGGCCACTTTATGCATATAGGCTGGTGTAGGAGCCATATAGGTCCAGAGGGGCCACTACACATATCTAGGTTTGTGTAGCAATTGTATAGGTCTAGCAAGGCCACTACACATATCTTAAGTTGGTGTAAAAGCTATATAGGTCTAGTAAGGCCACTACATATATCTTAGGCTAGTGCAATAGTTGTATAGGTCTAGAAAGGCCATTGCACACCTATGACCTTTATAATCCTATATGACCTTTATGGCTAGATAGTCCCGTTAGCCAGTATCGAGATGTTATCTTCTAAGTATGAGCAAAGCAAAATGGAAATTTATATTTCAAAATAATTACAAAGAATTACTAGAGAATATGTTAAAACTTAATGGATTCATATGATGATAAAAGCTTGATTAGTATAATTTTCATTGGCATTTTATATATTTATATGGCTTTTTATTGAAGTATTAGCATGGGAAAGTAAGATAGGCACGTATTGGTTATGGAATACATGCTTGTAAAGTGTATACATATGTTGGGAGTTATAAACATACATGAATCATATGTATACATGTTAACATATTTAATGTTTAAGTCACAAAAGTGTAAATGACCTATATATCTATGCCTATGATATAACAAACTTATAAGTAACAAATTATAAGAGTAAATTCTATAATAGGATGAAACTAAATGCATGTTAATTTGACATAGTACAACTGTAGATAGGAAATAATAATTAAGGTACAAATAAGTTGGTGAGTGATAACTATTACATATATAAGAATGTGTTAGATATGCATGTGTCAAAATCACATTGATTAACACATACCACTTATGTGGCAACATATATTATACACGTATTAAACTTTAGGGTTATGTATGTAATATAAATGCTAATACATCTATGAGCATATTATTATTGGATAAACCACTAAGCCATAGAGCTTAGCACATCATTTGTTTGCAATACATAGGATATAGTAAATAAGTGTTCAAAGACTTTTCAAGTGATAAAAGATCATCATTTTTTATGGGAAGCTATTGATGTAGTTTATATGTAATATGTATATGATGATATGTAAAGTTTTAAGTAGCCACTCATATGTATTGATACTATGGCTATACGCTTGAGCTAATGTGTGTAAAGGATTATATATGTAATGATATTATGTATAGATTGTAGACGGATGTATGTTTATTTGTGTTTGAGTATAAAGCATAGTTAATATATTTGAGATATATATGTGGTGGTATAGAAGATATATTTTTTATTAGGATGGTTGACATAGCTGTATTATGTTTAAGACTATATGAATGATTTTTATTAAAATGTGATGTTGAGATTATATGAATATTAATATAAAATTTGTGGATATGTTGTTGTATGAGAATATATGAGTCTTAGAAGTGTTTTCATATTCATATTATTGTTCACAATGGGAATTGTGTCATTGGTATAGCCATTTTGTTGCCAAATTTTTGACATAATGATCATTGAATAGTTTTAACCTATTAAGTGATTTTTGTGAAGTCAGGTTTAAAGACTTCTATGATAGTCATGTATGGAAAAGGTTTCAAGTCATAAGGGTTTTTAAGTAAACCAAATAATAAAAAGATGGATTTTTGTTGTGTACCACATGTCACTTGAATATGTGAACAGATCGGGTAAAGGGTGTCACACTGACCTCCTCTAATATTTAAAACTCAATTTTTGACTTCAAAAGATCAGAAAGAAATCATCTAGGATTAAGAATGTTACCTTTCTTTTGCTATTAGGAAAATTTTTGCTAAAGATGATGTATGTTTCCTGCTATTTGATTATGCTCCTCTAGTTTCTTTATTTTACTATTGCATCTCCATTTTTTGTTATGTATTTTTTTTCTTTTTCTCCTATTTTCCCCTCCCATTAATGCTCTGAATTACTCTTTATATGACCATTTTTTTATTTTTCATTTTATTGTTAATATAGCCCTTTGACCAAATTGACTTACTATAAGAAAATATATTTTCCTATTTTTCTAGAGTAGATGGGTCAAATGAGTATGGGCTGAGCTATTAGAGCTACTAAAGTGGGCTTGCTAGGCTTGGGCTAGACTATTGGGCCTATGCAGCTTAGGCCCAATAGTTTTTTTCTTTTTTTATTTTAGCATTTTGTATTATTTCATTAATTTTATTTCTACATTTTATATTTTTTTAATTGTATTTCTATATTCTATTTATTTGTAATTTTATTTACTTATATCATATCTTTTATTTTTTTATTTATTAAAACTTTATTATTTAGAGATTATTTTGCTAGATTTGATTTACAAATCAACTACTTTGGTTTTAAATAGTGGTGTTAAATAATATAACTAATAATTAATTATCAATTACTCATAATAATTAAAAATAATATTAAATATATCTTTGAATATAAAAATAAAGGTATTCCATAAATAAAGTATTACATAATTATATTTAATTTACTCTATAAAAACTACATCTATAAATAGAAAACACTAAGTTATTAATTTGTGGTAGTTTATTACTAACTAATATATTTAGTATACTTATGAATTTATTAGATTAGGTTATTTATTTATTGACTTATATTATTATATATTCGAACGATAATGGATATCTATAGTTGCCCTCTTTTTGCTTACTTCTAATTTCATTGGAAGTATGCAAAAACTGTAAATTGCCATTAAAGTCTACTTTTATATTTTATTTTTGTGTTTTTTTAATGATTTTAAATTCGAACCTTCCAATGAGTGATCTAGATTTATAATTTCAATTTTTTTACTAAATTATGATCTCTTTGCGAATGATTATGGTTTTAACATCTTTTGAAATTGAAACCTTCGTGCGAATGACTTTAATTTTGAAATTTTCATGTTTCCTCTAAAATGGTGATCTCTTATAAGTGACCACAATTCAAGGAATTAATGCATTTTTCAAAACAAAATTTTTCTATGAGTGATCCTATAACATCCATAATTTTTTGATATTTTAAATAGGAAACACTAAATAGTGAATAGTACTTTTAAGAACCCAGAGTGAACTGAGGCCACAAGATGATAGAATTAATTAAAACATAACTATGAGTGAAATTTATGACCAAATTGAAGTCACTTAAGGGGTTAAAATAGAATGTAAAGTTTGCTTATCGGTGTCCCGTGAATAGTGACTCAATTGAACTTAAATGATAAATTATTCTAAAAGTGATTAAAAAATTCTAAAAATAACATGATTTGATGGTCAAAATTCTAACGAGGCTAATGGAACTAGTTTTGTAATTTTCTAGGATTGAGAAGTAACTAAACAGAATTAATTTATGCCGCCTTTACCCAAAAAAATAATTTTTATTGGAGAAAATTTTAATTTTTAGACGATCATTAAAACACTAATTTTAATGATTTTTAGACCTATTAGCTTAATTTTTGGAGATTTGAAGCATGAGATATGAATTTTTAAATGGAATTTTGCTAAGAATAAATCTTAGCCCTTCATTTGACACTTGGTACCAATCCTACCCTTTATCCCATACTTAAAGAAGGACCATAAGGCTTTTAAAATAGCCATCTTCAAGCTCTTTTCCCCTTTAAATTGGATGCCATCCCTTACTAATGTAACCCTAATTTATTTTTTCCTTTTTACCATTAAATCACCACCAAATTTACAATTAAATACATTAACTTTGCCTCTACTCTTTACTCATCCTAATTCTAGTGGAAATTTCTCTTAAGAAGGCTTAGAAAGGGAGTTATTCAAGTGAGGTGAATAGTGATTAAGGTAAGAAAAAGATGTTGTTTTTAATCTCTAATATTTTTTTAAGATGGGAATTAGGATATTTAAGGTATTTATGAGCTTTGATTTGAGTTTAGTTATATATAGAATTTTTATTGAATTTTTGAGTGTGAGATATGTGTATGTTTCTATACAAAGAAGGAGGAGAGGTAGAAAGGAGAGAAGGTCAAGCTTGAAGGAGGGATTAAGGCCATTTTGGAGAGTTGAGTAAGTGAATTTACTGACTCATGAATGCTACTTTATGAATTTGTGTGATTTTGGTATGTGTACATAGATCAAAATTGTGTATTTGTGTGTTATATCATGAGATTGCATAAGCCTTGATTAGGGATGGCATGTAGGCACTAATTAAAGCTAAATGGTTTTCCCCGGGAAGAAAAAGTGAGATATGATAGAAAGCATGGAATGGGCAAAACATGTACATAAGAAAATTAACAAAATTTAAGTGATGATAAGTAATTAAATGTGCACGCTTATGTTAATTAATTTGTGTGACATGCCTTGAATGTTTATATGGAAAAATATGGCCTTTATATGGGATATCTTAGGGTGGCCGAATGGGTTAAGGTAGTGGTTTAAAGACTTAGAGATAATAGATGACATATATGTGAACATAATGTTAAATAATGCAATTTAATTTACATAAATAATATAATTATTAAACCAAATTCTTAACTTAGGTAATTAAATGATAAATGAAATAGAGAAAGAAATGTATGAGTTTATTCCACTTGAAATGAGATGTACAAGGAATATGATTGAACATGAGGCATGGGTTGAGGAAAGATAAGCATGAGAAGAAATAGAGAAAGAAATGTGTTAAATGTGTTGAGCATGAGTAACTGAGGCTAAAACCTATCATGTCCATTTATGTGGACCCTAAAAATAAATATTTGATTCCAAATAAAGATCATAAGGAATAATCAAAACTAAGGCCCATGTTAGTTAAACACCTATTGGATAAGTTAACCGGTCAACTAGGGAGTAGTAGCTATTATGACACTTTAGTGTCATGAGATATTAGTCCACGAGGATGACTATGATATGATATTGATTTTTTTATGATGTTGTAGGTGTAACCACCTTGAGGTCCATGAGGGTCACTACACATTTGAGATACGAGATGATATGATAGGTGTCGTTGTCGAGGTCCAAAATGAGGGCCCTTGTAAAAGATTGGAGATGGGTGCAGTCGTCGAGGCTTTGAGATAGAACCCTCTATACATATTGAGATTCATGATCGGTGTAACCATTAAACTCTAAATTATGGGCCTCTACATAAGGTTAGATCTCATTATCTAATGTTGAAAGAGTAGTCTTTTAGATATGGGCCATTTACTAAAATGATAAATATGACTATTTAAATGGAATACAGATAAACTAGATGATAAAAATAAAAAGGAGACTTAATGCACATGAATTTTATATAATGATGCTGTGTGTTAATGACTGATCATAATACATGTTTGACTATGATACTAATGGTAGGCTTGCATGATGTATGACATATGGAATGGCATGATGCATGATGTTTGTTATTTAAGGTAAGAATCATTAAATTCACCACTAAGCATATGCTTAGTGTATCGATTATTCTAATATATAAGTAGTAAATAGTTCGTACAGCTCAGCCTCACTGAAGTAATAGCATAACAGTCAACTCATTTTGGGGTATATTTAATATCTTTCAGTTGTGTATATTATGGACTATAGATACACTCATGTATAAGAAGTGGACTGCATTCTAATAACAGTGAGATGTAATACCATATACTAATGTTATATACATATATATTCTATGCTTATTGAGTTATATATATATGAACTATTTTTAATAATAATGTTGAGTCTATGGTGGATCGAAAGGATCCTATGAGGTAGGCTATGATTGAAACCATTATAGGAGTGTTTATTTACAGGTTGAGATTTTAGAGTTTTGCATGGACTGCGTTATGCTATCAAACATTTTGAAGAACTGCGTTAGGAAGTTTTGACAATTTTTTGCCAACTAGAATGAATTGGTCCACTTAGGACCCAATGTGGCATGTAAATAAAGTATAATTAGAATAAGTTAAGTCATATCTAAATCATTAAACCTTAAGTAAAAATTATTTCTTGTCATGTTAAATAAGTTGTAAGTGAGAGAAATATCAAGATAGGTGACCTGCCAGGAAGTGACATCTCTTATCTAGTTCAAAAGTGGATCAAGTAGGAGGTGTTACATTTGGTGGTATCAGAATGAGTTTAGGAATTCTTAAGCCTAGAGTCTTACATGAGTGCATTAGGATCAATTCCAATTTTGAACTGCTATGCTACTTGAGGCTAATAATTGTTTTCCTTGTAGTGAGACAAAATAAGCAAGCATACACCACCTCTTAGTGAAGAACCTATTAAGAGTCGTGCTCCACCCACCATCTAGGAGCCTACTAGGTCAAAGACTCTAGTGCCTAGTGATGCTACCCAACTAGCTCCCACATAGGCACAACTATAACCACCTTTCTTATAGTAGATGGTAGACCTATTCAGATAGGCCACTGCTGTAGCTACACCACCACCTCTACAACCCCAAGCATTATAGAAAACTTATCTAGAGGGAGTGAAAAAGATAAGGGCCGAAGACTTCTCGAGCACTTGGGTAGATGAGTCCTCTAGAGCAAAGTACTAGTTGGAAAAGACCATCAGGATCCTACAGTGTTCACTAGAGGAGGGCTTGATTTGTGCTACTTCACTGCTATAAGAGGAGGCCCTTCATTAGTCAGAGATTACTGCAAACTTTTCTTCAAGTAATTTAAGAAGAGGTAAATTTCTTAAGCATACATTGAAAAGAAAAAGCAGGAGTTTTTGGATTTGAAGTAGCGCAAGAAGACAGTGTTTGAATATGAGAAGGACATCACCAAGCCGAGTAGATATGCTAAGGAGTTTGTCTCGACTAAGGAAGAGATATGCAAAAGGTTTGACAAAGGCCTCAACATTGAGATTCGAACTCAGATAGCCATATCCAAGATTTAGGAGTTTACTTCTCTAGTTGCAGTTGCTTATGGCATAGAGGAGTTATTGAAGGAGAGGAAGGAGACATATTAAAAGAAAAGATTTATTGCCCAAAGGCAAGCTAGCTCAGCCTTAGAGGTAAGTAAGAGGTAGAAGGGAGGACAAACATCTAAGCCACCATAAAGACAGGGATAGATACAGAGATTAGGATAAGGCATTCAATTTAGACCTAGATAATGGTAGGTTACCAGCGCCCTTATCTCTACAGCTAAGTGTGGTCCACCAAGATGTGGCACTTACAAAGGAAGACATGGAAGAGCCTATTGGAAGACTTGCCCTAGTACATGTTTTGTGTGTGGGTCCCTAAACCACTTTCAGAGAGATTATTTGGGGAAGCTAAAAGGTAGCACCTAGATATAAGCATCTTCACCCACTCTTACCAGTAGTTAGAGAGAGGCTAGGAGTGAGAGAGCTAGCCCTAGTTAAAAGCCTAGATCTGAGGCTCAAGCCTTAGTGAGGCAATATGGAATTTGAGCTAGAGAGAAGGCTGATTCCCTATATGTTATAGCAAGTACATTCTCTTTACTTGAGCTACCTATTTTTACTTTGATTGACTCGGGATCTACACACTTGTACATTTACATTACATGAGCATATGATAGAGGGTTTGAACTATAACCTGCTGATATAGATATTTTGGTTAGTAACCTAATTAGGTAACAAGTGATAGTTAATAAGATATATAGAGATTGTCCTTTAGTTGATCAAGGATATGTATTTTCTATGGATCTCATTAAGCTCCCAATTGACAAGTTTGATATCATCTTAGGGATAGACTGTCTATCTAGACATAAAGTGGTACTAGACTATAAATAGATGAATCTTTCCCTTAAAACTCTAAATGGAACAAAAGTAATTATGCATGGTGAAGAAGATATCTCTGTTGACATTGTTTCAGCTATTACAACTAGACGATTGATATAGAAGGGATATGAGGCATATCTAGCCCATATAGTTGATTCTTAGGAGGCTGAGTTAAGCCTCAATAAGATACCTATAATGTCAAAATTCCTGGATGTGTTTTTTGATGAGCTACTAGGATTACTGCCATGATGAGAGATTAATTTTGAGATTGAGGTATACCCAGTCACTACACCAATATCCATGGCTCTATACCATATGGCACCTATAGAATTAAATGAGTTAAAGGTGTAACTATATGAGTTACTTGAGAAGGGGTTTATCATGTTGAATGTTTCTCTTTAGGGAGCACTAGTGTTGTTCATCAAGAAAAATGATAGCTCACTCTGATTATGTATCAACTAGAGACAATTAAATAGTGTGACTATTAAGAATAAATATCCCTTACCCAGAATTAATGATCTTTTTGACCAACTATGAGGAGCTACTGTATTCTCTAAGATCGACTTGAGATAAGGCTACCACCAACTGAGAATCAGAGAGTCTGACATTCATAAAATAGATTTTCAGATAAGGTATGGGCATTATAAATTTCTAGTGATGCCATTTTGGCTTACTAATGCCCTAGCAGCATTCATAGACTTAATGAATTGGATTTTTAAGTCGTACTTAGATCAATTTATAGTGGTGTTCATCAATGACATCTTAGTATACTCAATGGCTAAAGAGGAGCATAAACAGCATTAAGGCTAGTATTGCAAAGCCTGAGAGAGAAATAACTTTATGCTAAGCTAAATAAATGCAAGTTTTGGTTGAATGACGTAGCCTTTTTAGGCCATATTACTTCAGCTAAAGGTATCAGAGTTGATCTGAGTAAAGTTAAGGTAGTACTAGAGTGGAAGCCTTCTAGAAATGTGATTGAAGTTCAAAGTTTCCTAGGATTAGTTGTCTATTACAAAAGGTTGGTGAAGAGTTTCTCCATGATTGTGGCTCTAATGACCCAACTATTAAGGAAAGATGTGAAGTTTGTGTGGCATGATAAATGCCAAGCCAATTTTGATAAGTTGAAGACTATGTTGACTAAGGCTCCTATCCTTACCCAACCTGAGTAGGAAAAGGAATTTGTGATCTACAATGATGCTTCCTATAATAGGCTTAGGTGTGTATTGATGTAAGAAGGTAAGGTAGTAGCATATGCCTCTTAATAGTTGAAACCCCATGAAAAGAACTATCCTACACATGACTTAGAGCTAGCTAGTATTATCTTTGCCTTAAAAGTGTGGAGGCAATATTTTTATGGCGAGAGATGCTATATTTACATAGACCATAAGAGCCTCAAGTATCTCCCCACTCAAAAAGAATTGAACTTGAGATAATGATGATGATTAGAGCTAATAAAAGATTACAACTATTTAATTGACTACCAGCCAAGAAAGGCAAACGTGGTAGTAAATGCCTTGAGCCAAAAATTCATAGCATCCATGAGAACAATGAATGCTAAGCTTCATTGTAGAGTTGATAGAACTCTTCTAGCTAAACTATAAGTGAAACCTAGCTTGAGCCAATAGGTGAAAAAAACCTAAATGAAACATGAATAACTGATGCAAATTATAAGCCAAGTCAAAAAAGGGAAAGCTCCAAAATTTGAGACTAAGCTAGATGGATGCCTATATTATCATGATCGATTATGTGTGCTAGATACAAAAGCTATTAAGAAGCAGATCCTATAGAAAGCTCATAAGGCCCTTTATGCCATGTATCTAGGGAGTATAAAGATGTACTTGGATTTGAAGCCCTATTATTAGTAGCCAGGAATAGAGAAGGTTGTGACTGAACATGTGGCTAAGTGTCTAACATGTAAGCAAGTAAAAGTATAATATCATACCTTATAACAATTCTAGAATAGAAGTGGGAAAAGGTGACTATAGACTTCGTGATGGGATTGCCTATGACTAGGAATAAATGTGATACCGTGTAGGTAATAGTTGATAAATTGATAAAGGTAGCCCACTTTATTCTTATGAGAATGGATTATTCCCTTGAGAAGTTAGCTTAGCTATACATTAATAAGATCATGAGACTTCATAGAGTGCTAATTTCCATCATTTCAAATAAGGGCCTAAGGTTCACTTTGAGATTTTGGCAGAAGCTACATAAGGCCTTAGGTACTCAATTGACTTTTTGTATAGCATTCCACCCATAGACAGATAGGTAAATAGAATGAGTGATTTAGATACTTGAGGATATGTTACATAATTGTGAAATTGAGTTTAGAGGGAGTTGGGATCATTACTTACCTTTGGTAGAGTTCACATATAACAATAGTCACCAAGCTAGCCTAGGCATGGCACCATATGATGCTTTATATGGGAGAAAGTGTAGAACTCCTTTGTGCTGGAGTAAACTAAGTGAGAATATGCTAATGGGAATAGACCTCACTAGAGATGCTAGAGAAAAAGTGAGAATCATTAGAGACAAGTTAAAGGTAGCCACAGATAGATAAAAATCTTATACAGGTTTAATGTGAAATGATATTGAATATGAAGTTTGAGAGAAGGTATTCTCAAGGTGTCACTTTGGAAGAAGGTGCATTAATTTGGTAAGAAGGGTAAGTTAAGCCTTAGGTTTATTGGCCTATATGAGATTACAAAATGTGTAAGGCCAGTAGCCTACCAGTTAGCTATATCATCAGAGTTGCGATAAATCAATGTGTTTCATGTGTTGATGCTAAGATGATACCGATCAGACCTTTGACATGTACTACTAGTGGAGGAGATCATAGTGCAACTTGACCTCACATATGAAGAAAAGCTAATGCAAAATCTTGCTCATGGGGTTAAAGAGTTGAGGAATAAAAGTGTACCACTAGTAAAGGTGTTATGGAGGCACCACAAATCTGAGAAAGCTATATGGGAGAGTGAAGAGCAGATGAGAACTCAATATCTACACTTCTTTAGTCTAGGTAATTTCAAGGACGAAATTCTTTTAAAAAGGAAAGGACTATAACATCCATAATTTTTTGATATTTTAAATAGGAACCACTGAACAATGAATAGTACTTTCAGGAAGCCAAAGTGATCTAAGGCCA
>CANXYI011756946.1:0-10596 GCA_948208565.1 Hura crepitans
GTGAAGATCTTATGGTAGTTCTCTAATGTACTTACTTCCCAAGTAAGCAACCATATGTTACATCCAAGCATCTCTATGATTATGGCTTCTGAGAACTATTGCTTGATCCAATCAAGAAGTATAACATGTGCTGATCTTTCCACATTAACAATGTCACATCTTGTTAATACTATGATCAGGGATATTTAGGTATATCATACTTACATGCAATAAGAATCTCATATCATGAACACTTCTTGATTTCATCAGCACTGCAATTATATACTAGGGATTTTATAACAAGGTTTAAGACATTGTAAACAATTATAAGTAATACATAAAAGTACCATGATATAAAGAGAAATACCTTTTAGTATAATTTCACAAGGTTTAAATCCATGAATACTACCCTATTACATGAGCTCTACGGCATACCTGTAATTGCAACATGTTATTCATACATAAGTATTAGTAGCGCATTATTTTAGGTTTAGGTTAATAAATGTGTAAAATATGATTGACATTAAAGATTTCATTTACATTAATTAACCTTAGTTAAATAACTCTATTAGAAACATGTATTGTGCTTTCATTCTGTTATGTTATTAATCTTTTTCCACTTGCTAGTTTATTTTTGCTCACAATACTATTTTTTACACTAGTTGTGTTATCTATGTTGTAGCATGAATAACATGTATCTCATAAAGTTTTCTTAGTCTCATGAAATCTCATCTTATTTCCTTTTTAATGAATTCAAGATAATATTTCCCATGTCCTATTCTATAATACTAATATGGCTATACTAGTGGATTGTTAACTAGTAGCCAGCTTTGTATAATGCATGTCTTCACTCAACTAATGCATTCAAGTTATTAATACATAAGTGACTTATGTATTGCAAGATAACATTCAAATGGCATGATGCAAATTCTTATCTGATTTGCACAAATAGGCTACCCATCACGAGAATTAATTAAACAATTATAACTAGCATTTTACCTTGAATATTGTATGGATATTTAAGATCTAACTAATGTAAAAAGCAATGTTCCTCCTTATCTACCTTTAATGACATGGCTTTGTAATATTAATTTGGTCTAAGAGATTAGGAGATACGAGAGTACATACCCTAGGTTTTCCCAATTTCTTGCATCATTACTCTCACCTTCCCTTCCCTTATCCTAAGCTAAACTTGCTCTCTTTATTTTTCTTATTCATGTTAAAGAAAGTTGTCTTTCAGGATCACCTTTATTCAAGTCAAATAATTTGGTACTCATTAAACATAATTTATAATTAGTCTCAGACCTATTTCTCCCAAGCCTTGAACTCTTTATTTCATTTATTGGCATTTCCATAAACTTGCTTAACCCCTTTTGCTCCAATAATTTATATGCCTTTCCTATTGTTACTATTAGTATTGTGGTAATTGGGGGTATGGCCATTAATTTCACTTCCTATTAAGGCATAACCTCTACTACTAACACCTTCATATAATATAGATCTACTTTTGCTCTCCCTCTTTCCTTCTACAGTGGTTGTTGTGATTGCTAGGTGCATGGTAGCACCAGCTACTCACCCCTCTATAGCTCAACTACTGCACTATTGCAACAAGATTATGCCAATACAAGTTTAAATTTTAACAACCAACCTAAGCAATTTAGTCCTTTGATTACTATAATCACTAACAAGTTTGTAGCAATCACACACCTATAGTGCAGTAACTACTACCTTTGCATAGTAGCTATAGTAATGGCATAATTGCACACCTGCAGTTGTGTTACCATGTGTAGTAGTAGGACTGCTTAACCCCTTTTTTTCTCTCTCAAATCTCATAACTGGACCTAAACAAAAAGTTTAAGTAAAGCTTACCTCTTTACACTAATGGCACTATTGTAGTGGGTGCACTATTATTAGGATTCTATCGCATACAATAGTAGATGCTATCAATTCTAGCTATAGCTCACAGTTACTGTACATGTGTCTTAACAAAAATTTTCCACCTTTTATTGCTGATGCCTAGCCCTCGCTGCTCCAATAGCTATCATTTGCCTTTATTCTCTGGCAATTAATGTCAATCCACTTAACCATCCTAATTGTTCACATTAATCAAAATAAAAAAGGCCAAAAACACAGCTTACCTCTTTGGTACTATCATCTGTTTCCTCAATAGCATGTATTTATTAAACCATGCCACCCCACTTATAACTAACACTCAGCACCTCTTATGGTAGTGTTAGCTCACTAGCATCGGAGCTCTATTCCTTAGCTATTCCTTTTTCTTTTTTTTTTCTACTAAAATTCCTATTAGCCCTCAAACTTAATTTCTTTTTTGGCTTTGGTTGCTTGATTAAATTTCTCTCATCCTCTCTTGCGTGAATTCTATGTTTATTTTTCCTTTTCTTTGATAACTAATGATTTCCCTTTTATTGTGATCTTACTATTGTCGAAATTTCTTAATGGGTTAGCCAACATGTGAAGTCATTTTTATTATCATCTTTTTTTTCTTACTATAGATTGAAGGTCTTATATGGGGTCAAATCAACACATTAATCTCCCTTTTTGCTTAAACTATGCCCTAACTAAAATTTATAAAGGAAAATAACTGATATTTCACCATACATTTGCATCTATATAAAACAAAAGTAATTTATAAAACTCCTAATTATTCCCATACAAATCTCTTTAAATTAAATTAATTAATCCCCTATTACCCATTTATCTACAAACCAATGTTAACCAAACTTGCTAATGGATTTTTCAACAGCACAAAGGCTATAGATGGAAAAAATCCCCTTACTTAAGCTATTTCCTTCCCAAAATAGGGTTATATATATGTACAAGATAGGTAGGGGCATTACTATCTCTAGACCACTTTTTTTCAACTATGACAATGCTGTTAATAAATAGGCAATTAGTCCTAAGTACGACATTACCACACCTGACCTTATGTTTCTAAAAATCAATTTATCCCATTTTTTTTATTTTTTTCAAACGTGAGTATCTTTTTCTATGAAGAGACTTTAAGAAAAAATTTATCTCCTAGTTGGTATTGTATTTTTTAACTTTCTGCAACAATTAATACCTATCATATGAGCATATCTTTAAATACTTGAATTACCATCTCTGACCATCCCTTAGTTTAAGGGTGAAATGTCATATTGAATTATGGCTTAATTCTTAATGCCTCAAAGAATTTCTGCTAAAATAAAAAAATAAACCTTAGATCTCTTTCTAAAATGATGGATATGGAAACTCTATATAATTGCACTACCTCTCCAACATACAGTTCTACTAACTTCTCTAAGATATAATATGTTCTCACTAGTATGAAGTGTACAAAATTAGTTCATCAGTTAACTATTCCCAAAATTACATCCTTCTTCTTAAGAGTGATAGGCAATCATTTCAAAAAGTCTATAGCAACTGGTTCTCATTTCCATTTTGAAACTCTAATAGGTTGTAACATCTCGAAGAGTTCTTAGTGTTCATCTTTTACTTGCTATCATACTAAGTATTTACTGACATATTTTGTAGTGTCTCTTCTTTTTCTTGGTCAACCAATAGATTAAATTTAGACATTTTTCCATTTTAACTCCTCTTGGGCACATTACATAAGATCTGTTGTGTGCCTTCAACTCTTAATTTCTATATGTAAGACCAGTTCTGGTAATACAAGTACTCTTTAACTTGCTTAACCCGATATCCTTGGTTCCCACTTTTTTGAATTTATATTCTTTTAGCCTATAATTGGGAGTCTTTCATTATAGCTTTTTCTACCCACTTAAGTAATGAGGGTTTAATCCATAGCTCTATTAATACTCCCCTATCCTATATCAAATTGAGGGACACATACATTGCTATCTAAAAAAATAACGATTTCTTGCTCAAGCATTAGACAACACATTAATTTTACCTAGGTGGCAAGTAATAATGCACTTATAAGCCTCAGATAACTCCATCTACTATCCTCCACCACAAGTCTAGCTTTGTTTAGGTGGGCAAAGGCTTAAGACTCTTATGGTTAGCACAGATGTAACATTTCTCTCCATTTAGGTAATGTCTTTAAATTTCTAAAATAGAGACTATTATTGCAAGCTCTAACTCATGGGTAAGATAATTTTACTTATGGACCTTGAACTATTATAATGCTTTTGCCATCACTCTTCCTTCTTATATCAGCACACATCTTAATTTAGTATGGGACGTCTCACTATGTACCATGTACTCCTTACTCAAAACTAGTTGTATACATAATGAAGAATTCATTTCCACTATTTTAAGTTAATGGGAACCATTCTATCACTTATCAGTTAACTCCACTTACCTCCTTTCTTGAGTCATTGAATAAAAGATATTGCTATTACTAAAAAAACCCTCAACAAACCCTTTATTCTTTCTAGCCAACCCTAGAAAACTCCTACCTTCCTTAACATTCTTTAGGTTTCTATCCCATCATAGCCCTAATTCTCTTTGAGTCCATTCTGATCCCATCTACTACCATTATATGACCTAAAAAGTTATTTCCTTTAACCCCATATTGCTCTTTGCTTAACTTTGCATATAACTATTGCTCCTTCAAATCCTACAACACTACCTCTAATGCATGCCACGCTTCTCTGTAGACTTGGCATAAATAAGAATCTCATCAATCACCCCCCTGATACAGACTCTAAATTGGATTCGTTACCATCACATTAAAAACTAAGATCTCGGTCTCTAACTGATTCTTTAAGTACACTAAGTACACAAATATAGGAAAGAATAAAACTTAGTTCCATTTAATGTATAAACATCAATATTAGGTATGGAAAAGGTAACCCTAATAACGCCAGAGGTGCCTACTTCCTCTTAAGTCCTAATCAAATATACCCTTGCTTAAGTTCTAATCTCAGCCTATTCACTAACTTAACAATGCCTATTTTTGCTAAACTACCCACTGAAATAGTTGTTATGTTATTAGGCCTATTACTTGTACCTTGTCCTAGCCTCGGTACTAGTGGCCCAAATTGACTTCTCACTTCTAGTATAGGACCTTAAGACATTTTACTGACACCTTAAGATATCTATCTTTGCCTCAATATTCTCTTAGGTTGTCTTTTCTTATCATTTGAACTAATCTTTATCCTTTACATTTGTATTGCCTAAGGTAACCTCCACCGAGATGGAGAAATCTCTAATGGGTGAATCATTAACATTTTCCACATTTCATTTGTAACCCCTACTTAAATGCCTCTCACTTAGCCTCTTATGTAGGTATGAACTCTTAAATACTATGACTAAACCCTTTTAAATCTTAGTTATAATTTCCAACTGAGGACTTGCCTCACTTTAGATATGAAAACTTTTGCTTCCTTTACTCCATGTAATGGTCGCCTATGTATTTCCTTTAAGCTCTAATAAAAAGGGCTCTCGTGTTTCTTACTATACTAGTACTTTATTTATAGCAGCATACTAACATTAGTAGTTTTTTCCTTCAGTCGAGGCATTACACACCTAGGCTATCTTCCAAAGTATGCTATAACTATTTTGGTACCCCCTTTGAAACTATAACTAATGCTCAATCATTATGAGACCTTCACCTCTTTCTCACTCAAAATATTCCTACACTATACATATATCCCTTATAAAAAAAGTCATTATACAACTACTGAGGCTAGGGGTGAAAAAAGAGGTAGTATAGGCTAGGGTATAGCTTTCACCATCCATTTAAAATCCTCTATGATATACTCATAAAGAGCCTTTTGACTAGAGGCAGGTTATGTGCCTATTACTAGAGGTGGCATTAGAGAAGGTGTATAACTTCCCTTTTTTCTACCAAAACTGCCAATAGTGAATGGAGGGCTAAAAGACATCTACATATATACTTAAATTGTTCTTGATAAAGTGAGTGCAAACATCAAAATCCCATTATGACCATAATGTATAAAATGGCATGTATAGACAAACTCAACCTAGAAGTGTGAAACCTACTCTAATACTATAAATTTAACAACTGTACCAAGGCAAAACTAGGGTACCTGAAAGAAGGTTACTATGCATTATGTCCAAACTTAGACCCTTATACCTTTTTTAATAGGAAACCTATAAAGCTTCCTTCCCTACTTATGATACAGGTTTCTAGTTGCTAAAAATGTTATAAAGGCACGTAAAGATAATCATTAACATGCAACCTCACAACTTAAAGTTCCTACACCTATAAAAACTCAAGAAGACAACTAAACCATTTTTCTTGATGAAAGAGGTTGATTATTGTTTTTTTATTCAATAAAAGTCATCTCATAAATTGCTAGCTCATATTTAACTCAATCTTATTCACACACACATATAGGTACACATATCACTTATAGTCCATTACATTAAAGTTAAGAGGGCATTTCGATGCCTTATATATATACTTTTTTTTATCAATGTCTATACATGCCATTTACACACTAAAAACAAAAACATAAAAGAATATATCTATGATCAAAAGGTTCTTATTGCCTAGGACTTTATGCTTGCCCTCTTTACCATAGGCATACTATATATCCACTACACTTGATATCTTTTGGCCCCTATAACCTGCGCAAGGCAAATACCACCTTACTGAGAAAGTATGCTTTATGGTACACCAATATGTCCATATCTCATAATATAACAACAAGGGATAAAATTAAGATAATATGTATAATAGTAACATAAGGTCCTATATAAGTTATTCAAATATGTATGAAGTCGATCTTACTGTGGCAGAAAGTTCTTCTCACATAATGAGTATAAAATGGCTATGGGTGTGTGTTAGCTTAACTATTATTTTTTTCTCTATCACATGCAGTGGAAAAATTAAAAATTTGAGAGAAACAAGTAATGATATTAGACCCAAATAATTTAAAATGCATACTAAACATTAAATCTAGTAGTATTTTACAATTTACCATAAAGGATGGCAACAGATTCCTTTCGTGAGCTCTTTTCATTGGGTTGTCGCAAACTACAGTGATCCTCTTTTAGGATCACCTCTAAGGTAAACCATATAAGAAGTTTCCATAAGAGAGCAACTTATAACTCTAGGTGCTAGTAGGAATTACAAGTCAATGAAGGAAGAAGAAGAAAATAATGTGTTTTTAATTATTCTATGTAGTAATTCCATAATAGCTTGTATCTTTATGATGGCTACCATAATTAAGGTTTTTATACTTTAAATAAACCCTTTTTAGGTTAAATTTTAACACTTAAAATCTGCCCTAATTGAGAATAAAATAGACTAACCATTTGGGCCACTTTTTATCTTTTGCGCATAAGCCTTTTAATAGGCTTATGTGCAATCTGCTTTGGCCCCCACTTTCATTAATCCTATATGGCACTCCTAGGCACCATTTTTTATTAATAAATAATCTAATATAAAGCCTTCTAAACCTTTTAGAATACCATAAGAATTTAGATGCAAGAACAATTAAAATTTGGACTTAACAAGGCCAAAGTCTAAAAATTCCAATTTTCTAGAAACCCTAGTTTTTTGGTCTTCTCATTTTCAAGGGAGCTCTAAGCCCATTTACTTATTTGTTCTTCTTAATTCATCTGCCAACAATATCTCATATCATTAGATCATCTAATATCATTGAATCTTCTACAAACTTCTTTTATGTGTGTGACCTTATGGGTTTCCATAACAGCTTGGAAATACTTGGTGAATTAGAGTCCTAATCTAATTAGGACTTAATAAATTCAATCTTATTGAATCAATATGAATTCACTAATTGATATATCACTTGTAAACAAGTCAAGAAAAGGATCTAGCTATGTATCATGACTGCCCAAGTGCTAAAAAATCATATGGTTTGACTTAACCCTTCCATATATAGTTACGGTGCAATAAACTCCTTCCACCATCTTTTAACTCATCTAGTTTTATATATGGATTATGTGTCAACTCATAGCTTAACTAAGTATGTATAATTATGCCTTAGACATTTCATTTTAATAATTTCTCTTTTATTCCCAAAATGTCTTTAGTGACTCTTATACAAACATGGCACTTTGCTCTGGATAGAGATTCCTGAATATAGGTTACTCAGTAGAACTATGAGATAAACTCCCCATTGTAATCAAGAGTGGTGAATCCTCTATTGATTGCTACCCTATCTTTAAATATTTTATACTATACCTAAGAACCTCACTATTTATACTTCTTATTCAAAGTAAAAGCTTTGGAGTCAAAGTATGTCACTCTATATTTAAGATAGTTAGTGATCTCAAGTCTAAGGATACTTTCACCACTTATATGATAAGACATTCATTGACATAAATTAAGTATGCATGTGGGACTCATGGTAGGTCTTTGATGAACTTACTTCCCAAGTAAGTATCTATATGTTAACTTCAATCATCTCTATGCTTATGACTTAATCCAATCAATAAGTATAACATGTGTTGATAGATCTAAATTAATGATGTCCCATCTTGTTAAAACTACAATTCGGGATATTTGGGCATATCACATTTGCATGGAATAAGAATCCCACATCATGAACACTTTAAGATTTCCTATGTACTATGATTTTATACTAGGAACCTTATAACATGGTTTAAGACATTGCAAATAATTATAAGTAATATAGAAAAGTGCCATGATATAAAAGAGAAATGCCTTATAATATAAATTCACAAGGTTTAAATATATGAATATAACCCTATTACATGAGAACTAATGCATATTTCTAATAATCTCCCACTTGCACTAAAGCCAATCACCCATGTACTTAATGCCCATTACATTTACATGTTGATCAAACTTTCTTTATGATAGTGCCTTTGTGAGAGGATCAATTGTGTTATGATCTCTAGAGACCCTTTTAATTTTCACATCTTGTCTACCAATAATCTCTCTTATGACATGGTAGCATCAAAGGACATATTTGGATAATTATTGAGACCGTGTTTCATGAACTTATGCAATGGCCCTATTGTTATCACAATACAATGGTATTAGATCAACAATGCTTGGAACAACTCCAAGTTTTATAATGAACTTCTTAATTTAAATGACTTTTTTAAGCTGTATAGAAAGCTTTTATGTATTCAGCTTCAGTGATAGAATCCATAGTCGTATCCTATTTAGAACTCTTCCAAACAACTATTCCACATATAATGTATATATATCTTGATTGAGATTTACAGTCATCCTTATTAGATTGGATGCTGGAATTAGTATACCCACTAACTTGTAGATCTCCTTCTCTATAAATCAAGAATAGATCTTTAGTCCTCCTTAAATACTTAAGGATATTCTTAATAACCACCCAATGTTCCTCTATATAGTTGGATTGCAATATGCTCATGACACTCAGAGCAAATGCTACATCAATTCTTATACATAACATTATGTATATGATAGATCCTATAACCAAAGCATATGGAATCCTGCTTATACACTATCTCTCTTTTTGTGTCTTAAGAGACATAGATTTAAAAAGGTGTTTTCCATGCAACATAGGAATATAGCCTTTCTTAGAGAAATCCATGTTAAATCTGTTTAGCATTTATCTATACACGTTTACTGTGAAAGACCAAGTAACCTTCTAGATCTATATTTATAGATCCCAATCCCTAATATATAGGTTACTTTGCCAAGATCTTTTATGGAGAATTATTTACCCAATAAAATTATAATTGACTAGAGGATAGAGACATCATTTCCTATTCGTAGTATGTCATCTACATACAACATAAGAAAAATGATCACACTTCCATTGACCTTCTTGTAAACACGTGGTTCATCCATATTTTGTGAGAAACCAATCTCTTTGATTGTCTTATTAAAATGGATGTTCCATCTCTTAGATGTTTGCTACAATCCATAGATAGATATTTGAAGCTTGTAGACCTGATTGCCATCTTTAGATGTAAAATCTTCAAGTTGTGTCATGTACATTTCCTCTAACAATTTTCTACTAAGGAAAGCCATTTTTACATCCATTTTCTAGATCTCATAATCATAATGAGTAGCAACGGCAAGTAGAATCTGAATGGAGTTAAGCATCGTAACTAGAGAAAAGGTTTCATTAAAGTCAATTCCTTGTCTTTGATAATAGCTTTTTGCTACCAATCGAGCTTTATAGGTAATCACAATACCTTCCAAGTTAGTCTTCTTCTTAAAGACACATTTGCACATAATGGATTTTATTCCTTTAGGTAGATCAACCAAGGTCTATACTTAGTTATCATACATGGAATCCATTTCAAATTTCATGAACTTAAGTCGTAAGTCTGATTCTAGTCCACATCTCCCTTTTCTGCCTTCTTACTTCTCTTTAGTCCCTGCATAGAAGAAACTAAGTGAGAACCACATTTGGTATCAAATACCAATGTTTAGTTATCAATAGTAGCATTAGTATTAATTTTAATCACATTAATACTTAAAGTTAAAGCAACTCCTTAATCCTATGTAATCTAATTGCATAATTTCCTAAGTAGAAAACCTCAATTAGATGAGAAGAGAAATACAAAAGAAATATAGAGAAAGGCTAGGACACGCAGGCCTAATTATCCAAAACAAAATAAAAATCCATTCATATAATCAGTCTCGTTAGTCATAGTCCATAACTAGTCATCATGCCAATCATACACCCTTAACATGCA
>CANXYI011757071.1:0-11033 GCA_948208565.1 Hura crepitans
CCTCAAAATTCAAAAATAGCACTTGAACCATGATCTAAAGAATTCTAATTACTTAGAAAAATATTAGAGTTAGTTTTAGGCGTTCAAAACACTAAAATTTCAATCTCCTCTTTTTGCCTTTAAACACCTTTTCAATGCAAAATTGAACTTAAAGGAAGCCTCTAAAGATAATGCAAAATGATTTTTTATGTCTCAAGTGTAAGAATTGGTGGATATTTAAGGGATAAATGATGAAAAAGGGGAAGGAGAGAGAAAGAGAATGGCATCATGTTTTTCAGGATTTATGAAGGAAGATGACTTCTTTGATCATGTTACAGACATACACACACTTACACTATTCATAGTAGAAGCATAGGTAGTCATGATTTTGCCATATAGGGATCCGATGGTTCTAATTAATCTTATTTATATTTTAGGCTTTATAAATGTGATCTTAATGTTTGAGGCCTCTAAAAATACTTTTTTTAATGCAAAAAAATTATAGGAATTCTCAATTTAGAGATCCTTAAAATCTTAAGTCCAAAATCTAATGGGAATTAAGTTAACAAATCAATCATGTTTTCAAGAAATTTTGATTAAATGTTGATTGATGTTAGAAATTATAATTCCACCATCATTGGTATATTTGTAATTTTTAACCTTTAAGTCATGCTATTTTTAGGTTAGTCTGGGCACATCCCAACTATTTTACAACTCAATACAAATTTATGTCACTATTCACTATATATCTTAGTGAAAATTTTTATTGGTTTGGTGGTTAGTATGAATAAGTTCATTTTTATCATTATCTTATCCATTATACTTCCATGACTTGTACTCCCCCTCAACCACCTCAGTGTGACTTAGTTACTCAGGAAACACTATTCATGCCTTTGGAAGTGTTATTCACAAAATGATGATATTCGAGTGTTATAATTCCTTCCCCTTCTAAGAAATTCTATCCTAAAAATTTGCCTAGTTCTAATAGTTATGGGTATTTCTTCCTCATCTATTTTTCACTTTCCTATGTTGCTTCCTATGAACCATGATGTTTCCACTGTACTTTCACTAGTGGGGCCGCATTGTTGTGTATCTCTTTCACTTCCTATGCTAAGATTTATACAATTTCTTCTTCATATGGTATATCCAATTGTCCCTCTATTTCCTCTATTTAAAAGTACATGTGAAGGGTTCAATTTGTATTTCTTTAACATTGATAGTTGAAAAACATTGTGGATTTGTTGTAATTCTAGAGGAAAAGGCAATATGTATGCTA
Organism: Hura crepitans; assembly: GCA_948208565.1. Classification (NCBI taxonomy): domain Eukaryota; kingdom Viridiplantae; phylum Streptophyta; class Magnoliopsida; order Malpighiales; family Euphorbiaceae; genus Hura; species Hura crepitans. The sequence continues at coordinate 1,256 of CANXYI011757071.1, forward strand.
TTAGTCCCATATGCTCAATCACTTCATACAGATTAATGAATATCGGGTTAGCTTGCCTTTCTAGCAAATCTAGAGTACCTTCATCGAAGGTGATACCTTTAGGAAGACTTTATCTCTTACTTCATACTCAATTAGCTTCTTCCTCAAATATGCATAAGATTTCTACTTATATGTCGCTACTTTTAATCGATCTTTAAAGACTTTAACTTTCTTTCTGTCTCTTTAATGAAATCTGACCATATCCACTTGTTTTTACCCAATTCTGACTTTCATAGGGGGGTTCTACATTTCCTTCCATACAGAGCCTTATATGGTGCCATTTTCAAGCTTGTCTAATAGTTGTTATTATTTTCAAATTCTACTGAAGATAATTATTGATACCAGTTGCCCTTAAACTTAATGAAACAACTTCTCAGCATGTCGTTTAGCACCTGGATCCCTTGTTCTAACTAGCCATCTATCTATAGGTGGAATGTTGTGCTAAATGTAAATGGAGTACCCATGGAATCGAGAAATTTCATCTAAAACCTTCATGTGAACCTCGATTCTTGATTTTATATGATAAATGCTAGCATTCCATGTAGTCTGACAATTTCAACAATGTATAATTGTGTAAGTTTCTCTAAGGAGTAATTCATCCCAACATGGATAAAGTACGTTGTTTTAGTTAACCTATACATAATAACCCAAATTACATCACCTTTACTCCTTGTCATAAGTAACTTAGTTGTGATGTCTATTATGACTCTTTCCCATTTTCATTCTAGTATTGCTATGGCATGAAGCAATCCATAAGGAACTTAATGTTTAAATTTCACTTGCTAATAGATGAGGCATTTGGTCACATATTTATCTATATTCTTTTTCAATCATAGCCACTAGTTATAGGGTTTGAAACCATGATACATCTTTCTACTCTTAGGTAGGCTTTTTGCAAGATCTGTCTCTTGATGTCTTCTTTGTTAGGGACACATAATCGATAATGATAATATAAGCACCTATCAACCTTGATCTCATGATTAGTAAGCTTCCCCTCTTTGATCAAACCCAAAATAAGCTCAATCTGATTATCACCTTGCTAGGCTTCTTTCACTTAGTGAATCAAGGTAGGATTCAGTTGTAATTCAGCTACTAAGGCCCCATTTTCCTAGCTTTATAGTTTGATATTTATTGTTCTTATCATACATAAGACTTTCTAGCTTAATGCATCAGCTACCATATTTGTCTTACTGAGATGGTAGTCAATCAAGTGATTATAGTGTTTGAGCAACTATATCCACCTTTACTACCTCAAGTTTAGTTCTTTTTAGATAGGCAAATATTTTAGGCTCTTATTACCTATATACATATAGCACTTTTCACCATGTTAATATTGCCTCCATATTTTTAAAGCAAAGACAATAGTTGCTTACATTAGATCATGAGTCAGATAGCTTCTCTTATGTGGTTTTAGTTGTCTAGATGCTTATGCTACCACTTTACTACCTTACATTAACATGCACCCAAGTCCATTATGAGAGGCATTATTTTAGATGACAAAGTCTTTCCTAAGTTCTAGCTGTGTAAGGATTGGGGCTTTTATTAACATGGCTTTCAATTATTAAAGCTTTCTTGGTGCTTTTAATCCCACACAAATTTCATGTCTTTCCTCAATAGGCGTGTCGTAGGAGTAACAATCATTAATAATCCCTTGACAAATCACTTATAATATCTAACTAGTCCTAAAAAGATTCTAATTATCATCATATTTCTTAGGGATTTCCACTCCAATATAGCTTTAATTTTGATGTGGTCTAACTTGATTCCTATAGCTGACACAACATATCCTAGAAATGCTACTTCATTCAACCATAATTCACATTTACTTAATTTAGGATACAACTATTTCTCTCTTAATGTCTATAATACTCATTTGAAATGATGTTCATGTTCTTCTCTATTTTTAGAATACACCAGCTTAGCATCAATTAGCACTATAATGAACTGGTCTAAATGTGATCTGAATACCTGATTCATTAGAACTATAAATGATGTTAGAGTATTAGTTAACCAAAATGGCATTGTAAGGTATTCATAATGTCTATATCTAGTGTGAAAGTCTATTTTTGGAATGTCCAATTCCTTTTTTTGGATTTGGTGAAACTCATATCTCAAGTTAATTTTTGAGAAGACATTGGATCCTTTCAGCTAATCAAACAAGTAATCAATTATAGGTAATAGTCACTATATTAAGTTATTTGTAGTCTATACATAACCACAGTAAACCATTTTTTTTCTTTAAAACAACACTGGTGCTCCCTATAGTGAAACATTTATTTTAGTAAACCCATTTGTCTAATAGTTCCTACAACTGTACTTTTAGTTCTTTCAAGTCTATAGGTGCCATTCTATAAGGGGCTATTGATATTAGTTTTGTGCTTAGGTGCACCTCAATGGTGAATTCTATCTTAAGCTTAGGTGGTAGCCTTGGCAATTCATTTAAGAAGACATTAGGAAATTTTACCACTATTGGTATCGAGCTAACATCAGGCCCTGTCTATTTAATATCAACTATATATGCCAAATATGCTTAGTAGCCTTTCTGAATCAACCTCCTTATAATCACTACAAAGATCACATTAGAGAAAAAGTCCATTCTTTTCACTTTTTATTATGATTTCCTCTCTCTTAATCATTTAGAGAGTAAGCCTCTTTTGTTTACAATCCACTCTGCCATTATGCCTAGATAACCAGTTCATACCTAGTATGACATCAAATTCATTAAATGGTAGTTTGATAATATTAGAAAGGAAGGTGTGTCCTTTGATAGATAAAGGATAATCTTTATATACTTTTCTCAATATCACATATTGCCCTATGGGGTTATTGAATATAATTTCTATAGGTAAAGGTTCTGACTATAGTCCCCTACCATGTTCTATTATGCTACAAACATAAGAGTAAGTGGACCCTAGGCCAACTATTTACAAAACTTATGAGTAGAAAAAGCAAAATGTACCAGTAATAACATATGAAGAGTTTGCCTACTCTTGAGCTTCGATGACATACTAGTGAGCTATTGCTCTAGCCTTTATTCTCTGAGTTACTTATGATTGAGGCTTCTAACTTGTCTTGGATTTATCTCCTTTGCTTTCTTGCTAACTCTAGCCAATGTTGGTGATAAGGCCTAGAGTCATGTAGAATCTATAACATTAGGTCTCAAATGAAAATCTTTTTAGTAATGGCCTTTGGAACCACATCTATAAGAAGCTCTTAAAATAGACCTCCAATAGATATGTCCCTAGCTCCTGCCACACATGTCACACACAGGTAGCTCCTAGCAGTGGAAACTCAAGCACTCATGGCTAGCCTCTATTACTATCATTACCTATGTTGCCCTACTAGGCCTAATCTCTAAGTTGGGCCCGATCTCTATAGTGCTTATACACTAAGGCCTCCTTTCTACTTTTTACTAGCTTGGCCTATGTTAAAGGATATTTTTTTCTCAAAGTTTTCTCTTCTCTCCTTTAGTATAACCTCTAATGTGTAGGCTATAGTGACTAGTGAGGCAATGTCCCTTATCTTGTTTACCACCATCTATAGTCGAATATAGTTATCGAGGCCATTTTAGAACCTCTTGTACCTTTTTTCCTTTATCGACATAATTTTTATTATAAATATGCTGAGTCTCGCAAACTCCTTTTTATATTCTAACACTAGTCTACCTTTTTATTTTATGTCTAAGGACTGTTTTCTCTTTTTCTCTATGTACCCCTCTATAATATATCTTTTCATAAACTTCTAAAGAAAGAAGTCCTAGGTTAGGTTTGTTAGATTTTTCCTTTCTACAACTATTTTCCATTAATGATAGGCTTCTTCCTATAACAAAGAAGTGACACAAATTAAGTTCTCTTCTAGTGTACACATTAGTTACTCAAATATTTGCCAAGTTCTCCTAAGCAAGTATTTTGCTGTAGCATAATCATCTTTATTAATGACCTAAAAGTTAACTACCCTCATCTTCTTTATAGGTTCTATGTATGTTTTCTAAAGGGCTAGTGGTACTGGTGGTTGATATGGAGCTGGTGGTGGAGGTGGGATAATTACTATAAGAACTTTTTTAAATAGTTTAGACATATATTGTATCAGTGTTAGTTGTACTTATGCATGTTAGGTATGTGCAGGCTATTGTGTATCATTGGGTATAAGCACCTTTGAGCTTGCAAGCTACTGAACTATTATGGGAGAATGGCTTTCCACCTCTTTAGCACCAACTGCTAGTCTTTATTTGCTCATCTTCTATCTATATCAAGAAATGGATATTAGCATCAAGCAAAGAAATGTAATTTGATGTATGTATGTATGAACTCTATGGCACTCATATGATGCCTAAGAATGCCTAAATCGGGCTTTGATACAACATAATGTTGCACCCCTCACATGATCTAATAGCTAGACCTAAATGAGAGATTGCACATAATGTCACCTTCTACCCAAACTATCACCATCTCAAATAAGAGATGACATGTTAACTAGTTTTACCTAGTTGTACCACTATCTTCTTAAAACTCCGATATGTAATTGTACATCATAAGCATCTTAAGCCCAAGTTTAATTAAACCAATATTATGAACACAAACATGTAAGATATCAGTATTCTATTTTGACATAAATCAAGAAGCATAATGTCTATCTAGTGTCTATAAATGCCTCAATTTTGGGTCTAGTACTTTCTTATGTATTCGGACTTTGACCTAACTAGAAAAGCTTGCAGTGCGACCCGAATGCGAAGAAAATAAGAACTTGTGTTGGTAGTAAGGGGTTCGAGCCTTAAAGCCCAACACTGATTCTAATAGGGGCACAGGGGTGAAGCCCCTGAGGTATAGACCTATTCACCATTTTTGGCCTATGAAGATCACTAGAGATGGGCTCTTAAGCAATGGCACAAGCCACTTAGGGAGAAAGACCACACAGACCTATTTTAAATAAGGTATGCACAGACATACTTTACATAAGTCTGTACTTATAATGCCTATGTTCAGAGGCCAGTAACGGCCATAAAGGAGGAGAGAAGCCACCATAGATTACTGGCTGGTGTGCAGATTTTGAAGATCCAAAGGATTCCATCATAAGTAAGTGAACTTCAGGCCTTCTCTTTATGTGCTAGGGTGCCTAGGATGTTGAATATTGAAATAAGGTGGCTAGAATGTTAAGTGTAGAATGATTTCTTCTTTGGTAGTATTAAATAAGTGAACACCTAGTGAATTAGGGTATATGTTTTGAAGAGCTTGTAAAAGTTAACCTTATCACCTAGTGAAGTAAGGTGTATGTTTTGAAGAGCTTGTAAAACTTAGCCTTATTTTCCTTGATAAATTTGGTGGATATGGATGCTTGTCTTAGTTATACAATGGCTAGAATGTATGTTTAGTATTATTTGATATGTTATAATGAAGTTTATGTCCATTTTGGTTTGGAATCATGGTGAAATATGCCATTGATATTGGTACCCTAGAACTATTCTTAGTGGATTTCAAGTGATAGAGATTGATCTATGAGAGTTTGCTTGAAATTGAGTATAATTGTGTTCATAACATGTATGTATGGATGATATGTATGTGAAATTTGTAAAGAAACCATGTGTCTATGTATCATCTCAAAATGGCTGAATTATGTGTTAAGGTATGGCATATGTGTATGTCGTGGTGCATGATGTGTAATGGTGGAACATCTGGTGTGTGAAATGTGTGTCATATGTAAATAGCATGAGATATGAATAATCTTATATATAAGTCTAGTATAGTGTATGGCAATTAAAGATAGTGTAATATGTTAATAGTTTGGTGTAAAATTGTATAGAAATGGCAAGAGAGAAAAGTTCTTAAATGGGCTTTATAAGTGACCTAAAGTTTACTTGAAAAGTGAAACATAATTTAAGCACACAGTGCAATTGGTTGATTATAATTTGAGAACATATGTAGCCTAGTATGGCATGAAGAATGATTTAAATAAGACTTAAAACTTGACTAGAAATAATGACTTAGAAAAATGGCTTAAAATGAGCTATTAAATTGAACCTGTATTTGTGCCTCTTGGGGCTAGATTTGAATTATGTGTATGAATGGCATTAGTGCCTACATTTTGGCCATGGAATTGGCCCAATTATGTTTGGCTTTATGCCCAAAAATATGCTTGAAAAGATGTTGAAAACTTTGTTAAATTTGGACCTAAAAATGTCTTAGAATTACATGTTGAAAAGTGGCCAAAATGACCTATAACTGTCTAGTTGACCAGTATCTAAACCAAAAATGTCACTGGATAGAAAGTGTTAATTTCCTAAGAGCTAAAGCTATGTCAAATCATAACACATTAAACCATGTTTGGCTAAAAAAATAAAGTACAAGATAAAAAAATTTAACTGTTAATTTTTGAAACATAAATATTATAAGAATATTTTTGGTCAATAAATGAACTTAAAATTAAGCTACTTGGCCCATTAGTTAGGCACCCACTAAATAGGTTGATCGATCAACTTAGGGTTTTGCAACTGCTAGTTGTCTAATATTTAGACAATCATTTTTATTAGTGGCTGGAGAGGTCTACGACTGATCTCTATTATGTCACCCTATTATTGATGGTATTTTTTGGTGGCTGGAGAGGTGTATGGCCTGATCTCCATTTTGTCACCTAATTATTGATGATGATTATTTGTGGCTGGGGAGGCCAACGGATAGCTGATCTCTATTGTGTCACACAGATACTATTTACTTATGTTTATAGAGGCTACAGCTAATCTACATTATGGCATGCATGTCGGTGCAATGACGTAGGTCTAGAATGGGTACCACTGCACCAGTTTATATTCCCTCTAAATCTAGTGTCTTTAAGTGTCATCTTCCTAGTCAGGCTAGCGAATTATATTAAGTAATTAATCAACTTGATTATGAATATAAGAATTAAGCATAATTGAATAGTATTTTTTGAGTTTTATTAAATGCAAGCTAAAAGGAATTTTGGACATTTTGCACATATATTCCAGATAAGTTAACAAATGTCAAATATGTATGCTACGAATGAAATAACTACTTTAAAAAATATATGTGAGACAAAAAAGCTATTTTAGGACATATAAAATACCTTAGGGGTATTTTAGTAATTTGGCACCTTGTTGTATAATTAAACTACATAATGATGTAAAAAAAACTAGTCATTAGATTACATAGTTATGAAAAGACATAATGCCATTATTCAAATGCTTTAAGTTCACCATTGAGTATCTCGTATACTCAGCATGCCTAATTTGGTATGCAGGTACCCCGCAGTGAAATCTTGTATCGTGAAACGTGCCGATGAGAGTTCAAAAGATAGCTATGAAGGAATAAGAAGCCACTGTTATAGAGTTTTGATATCCATGTATTTAGATGAAGTTGGGTAGAAATTAGGTTTTTAAGCTTTGCATATGGGATGTATATGAGTAACATTAACTGCTGATGTAAGTAAATAGTCATGCATGTTTTCTTGTGAATGCATGTTTAGCTATGATGTTTGATGTTGATATAAGTCTAAGGCTCTATATATGTATGTCTTTATCTATGGCCTGAGGCCTGAGTTTGATGTGTAATAGTTGTTAATGTTAGGCTAAGAATAAGGGACTAGATGGGTCCAGGTGATGTGATAAATAAATAATATTAAAGTGTTTGCAGATAAATATAATTTTGGGATAATGGATCAGGTAGCCATCATGCTGTCGAATTTTTAGGGTGGTATTTGAGTGAGTCAAATTTCCTCTGTAATGGCTGAACCATATTGATATTAACCTAAATGGATTATAGGAACTAACTGGATAGATTTTAGAGTCAGATAGGATGATCTAGTATAGCATTAGTAAAAGTTAAACGAATGACCATGGGGGAAACTTCAAGATGGGTGACCTGGTAGGAAGTGCACCGCTTATTGGGTTTCTTCAAGAAACTAGTAGGGGGTATCACATTTTGTGGTATCAGAGTGAAGGTTCAATGTTTCTTGGTAGACTACATGGATATCAAATGATTAAGTTTTAATTCTTCTGGACTGTGATGCCATTCAAGGCTAAGAAGGGAAAGTCTTTTGTAATACAAGATAACTGGTTTAATTGCTTGAAAGAGGGGCCATGAAAGCAATTGGTTTGGTGACTATAGTTCTATAGAGAGCAGGTCTGTATTAGCATCTAAACCCGATTATGCTGCTCAACAGCAAGAGTCATGAGTGATTGACTAAAAGCAAGTAGGAGAACCCTATTTTGGTACTATAAGAAATAGTACATGAAAGGATCTTACTAGATTTCTGAAGTATGTTGAGGAGATTATTTTCAATGATACACATACAGAATATAAGAGATTCCTTAAAAGTCTAAATGTAGGGGTAAGGATACAGATAACGAAACCTCAGGAAAAGGGATTTGAATGTACAATACTAGTTGTAGGTGGTAAGAAAGAGATGGCATCAATAAAGAGAGACCTCCTTTAGATTAAGAGGTAGAGCACTATGGGATAGTCCAATGTAGTGTAAATTGGTAAGATAAAGAGAGAGGGTACTAGGAGTAGACCACCCCTGTATGGTTTTTTGTCAGAAATAGTCACTAGGGGCATTACGAAAGAGGCTAGTAGGAAGAATGTCTCCATTGTGGTGCTAGAGACCACTATAGGGAGAGAGAGTGCTTAGGCATAGAAAGATGGTGCTCAAACATAGATACCTAATGTCACACCCCAAAGTAGGGGTTAGAGATAGACTAAAGGAGAGCAGTCCAATATTAGCCAGGGTACTGAAGTTAAGGCTTGTGCTTTAGCCAGGTAGTGTGAAGTGAGAACTAGAAAAGTGGCTACAACACCAGAAGGTATGACTAGTATTTTATTTATCTAAACATTTTAGGTTTGGCTTTGATATACCATAATTTAATGTCTTTATGTGCATGTCTTACACTAGCACATAATAAATAGATAGGGCCTAAGTAAGTTGATGCAGACATTAGAGTTAACAACCCTATGGGGCAGTGTGTGACTTTGAATAGGGTGTATAAATGATATCCTCTAGTGATTTAGGGGCATAGATTATTGTTGGTGATTAAGCTGTATTTCAATAAATTGAGGTACTTCTAGGATGTATTGGCTTATTAAGTATTAGGCTACGATTAAGGGTAACCATAGGAAGTTGACCCTCCAGACTATATGAAGACTGATAGAGATAGTGGATGGTGAGAGAAATCCTTTGGATAATTTTATCTTTGTTATGAGGATATAATAACTCCTTCAAGAGGAGAGAGGCATGTTTAGCCTAAGGTATTGATCTAATTGATATAATTTTGATCTGGCATATCTATTAGTTAAAGCTCGATTCTCTATTGTATTCTTATTGAGCTACCAAGGTTATCATCTCTGGGAAAACTGGATTTTAAAGTGGAGGTGTATCCAGGTAATACTCTAGTGTTTCTTATTCTTTATAGGGTGGCATTTGTTGATATAAAAGCCCCGAGAATATAGCTAAAAGAGCTATCTAATAAGGATCTTATCAGACCCAGTATAACTCCTCAGTGAGTGTTTAAGTTGTTTATAAGAAAGGAAAATAGGTCGCTTGGGTTATGCATTACCATAAAGGTAATTGAACAGAGTGATTATGTAGAATCAGCATTCCCTGTCTGGGTGAATAATCTCCTTAATTATTTGAGAGGGGCTGGTCTTCATTCTTTTGAAATTGATCTAAGATCAGGATACTATTAGTTGAGTATTTAGGTAAGCTGATGTTACTAAGATTGCTTTTATCACACCCC
>CANXYI011757136.1:0-10942 GCA_948208565.1 Hura crepitans
ATTACGGGTAAGTCAAGTATGACAGACGGGTACCCATTTAACACCGTTTTTTATTGCCTATCACTAGCCATTTTATCTTAATTCTCACTCATCTTATGCCAGCTCCTCTTTTATTAATATTTCATCTTTTCATTTTTGTCACTTTTATTTTTCTTGTTAATATTTTTACCAATTTTAATTTTTAATAAGAATAATAATTTTTAAGAAAATATTATTTTTAAAAGAGTAAGTTTTTTTAAATATGCATATGTTATCATTATTTAAAAGTGACTAGAATATATTGATATTAAAAAATAATATAAAATTAAAATTAATTTGATAATTTAAAAATTAATCAATATGATTTTGTGAAAAATGAATTCGATTAGAGGATCCGATCCAAACTTGAAGTAACCACATTCAAAACCACCCAATTCAACCTGTTTGACATATCTACTTTTCAACTTTATTTTTGTAAGTTATCTATAAGTTTAGTATAATTAATAAATACTTATTATTTATTTTTCAATGCATTTAAATACTCTTTTATGCCATGTAGAAAATTAAAATTTTATTTTTTAAAAATTATGTAGTGAAAGATAAATAAAAATAGAGAGAAGGTACTAAATTAATACTATTATTTGTCAAAAAGAGTTATTTTGTCTCTTAATTCTTTGTTCAAAAATTGCCCTTAACATTTAATAAATAGTGTTATTATGCCTTATTTTTTTAATGTAACACCATTAAAGAAAAGTTAACAGTGTTGATGTGGATGTTGAATTAGCAACACAATTAACATATTAAGTACACATGCCTATACACAGCAACACATAGTTCTAAGGTTTTATTTTGCCTTTAACGTTTGGCAGAAAAAGATATTCTACCTTTTATTTTTTTTTGATATTTTATTCAAAAGTTACATAATTTTGGAATAGAAAACTATTTTCCATCTTTAATAACTAAACGAGTTTTCTGAATTTTCTATAGAAAACAAATACTCCAATTTTCTAAGAAATAGAAAATAGAAAACAAAAAATTATTCTCTATAACTAGATGCACCCTTATAGTTTTCAAACCACATTGAGATGTTAAGCAAACATAATTTAATATAAATTTGAAGTTATTGTTTGGTTAGTTCTTTTTGAGACTAGTTACCTTATTATGAGGTGTGATATTTAATTTTATCGTTTAACTCTATTTCAAACCATTTATAATTTAAACTGCATAAAATTTGAATTCTAAAATATTCATCTATTTGGGACTTAAATTCATAAATCCTAAATCAATCTAATTAATTATTCTAATCATAAATTTCAATTAATTAAATTCAAAATATAGCTCTATTATATTGAATTTAAAAATACTACATCACATTTAGGGTTTCTTGTTTCCTTAATAAGAAAAAGCTATTTATAAAACATTTTCAAGAAAGAACAAGAAAAGTAATAGAATAACTACATAGAGAATAAATAAATAAATAAAATCAAGTGAGGAGCTGATGCGGATGCAGTATCCTCACCTCTTTACCTTAGGTAAATTTGAGGACAAAATTTCTTAAAAGGGGAAGAATTATAATGCCCGTAAGTCAAGGTCTTACGAATCGTACCTTCTGGGCCCGAGTGATGTTTCCTGTAGTGCGGGGCATCGTTACAAGTCCAACAAGGGGCGTATTAATCATAAAAACTTTGATGGGTCTAAAAATGGGTAAAATGAATGAATTTAAAAATTTAATAGAACTAATAAATCATTTCAGATCGAGAACTAGTGAATGAGGAGATAAAATGAGTTTGTGTCGGGACAGCCTTGGGATGTGCTCGGACATACTAGAAAATACCACACCCTGAACCTTAAAACTTCCAATGAGTATGGTGGAGAAGAAATTTTAATTTTCTGAGGTCGATAGATATTTTTTCTGAATATTTTATTTTGGCGAGTGAATAGTATCAACAAGTCAATTATTGAATTTTGACCTGAAATTTTACGTGGGCCTTAGTTATACTAATCAATAATTTTTAAAACTAAAATGAGAATTTTTGGAGGTCTAGAGAATTTTCTAGGAATTTCTGAAGGAAAAAATGACATAAAATGAATCCTAGCTGTTAGATCGTCACGTGTCGTGATCCAAGGTAACCACCCACCCATGTATAAGAGGTCACACATGTGGAATACTCATATGTGCCAAACCACCATCTTCAACTTAGAGAACCACCCTAGGCTGATGCCATTTTCTCTCTCTTCCCCATCATTTTCTTCAATTTTCTCTCTCCTCTCTCCTCCAATCCCTATAAAAATTATATGAAATCAAGCCTTCATAGTCTCTAGATTCTATTTCTTTAGACAGAATTCAGAAAAGAAGCATAATTTGGGAGATATGTCACTTGGTTGAATAGTGACATTTTTGTGTGTAAGTGTTCCAAACACAATTTTTATTTTAGATATAGGTAGATTGAAGTATTCTAAGAATAACCATAGTTTTAGATTTCAATTTGGAGCTCTAGATAATTTCTGAGAATTTTTCTAAGGTGAATTCTTGTATGTTTAGGGCTTCAAGATTCAAGTGAGGAAAACCAAGGTTACAAGCTCTAAAGTGGTAGAGAAAAGGGTGTTTTCACACCCTAGGTATGTGGAATAGACCCAAATCTAATATGTCTTTGTGTATGGCATGATTATGTGTATGTACCTTGTATGGAAATGCTTGATTTTGGATGTATGCATGGTGACCAGGTAAAATGATGTTATAATAGTATTAATGGCATTAAAATAATAGGTTTGGTATGTCAAATTAAAAGAAAATTTATGTGTATGTGTGGATGTGTGTCTTGGCTGAAATGTGTACATTATAGGTTATGGTATGTGTAAATGTGGTTATGGCCTTTTAGGTAAGGAAATGGCTAAGTTAGGAAAGATATAAAGCATATTTGGAAGTGAACATGGATAGTAACTTATGTGTGATTAAATTGTGGTTATTTGGTAGGATAATGCTATAATGGTATAATGACATAGAAAATGGCATGATTTTGTATCATGAGGTATGATTATGGTTTGTGAATAAATACATAAAGGAAAGGAAGAAAATTAGACTTGGCATGGGTTGGTATTGGAAAGGTAAGAAACATAGAAATGACCAAATGAATAGTGTTAGTTGCATAAACTGACCATATGAATAGTAACTTTGCGACCGTAGGCAAAGTTGTGGTATTTTGTGTGCATTTTGTCATAACATGTAACTTAATGATAAAATAGACTTGGGAATCAATAATATCAAGACTAACAGTCTAAATTAGTAATTGGCCCATCAGTTAGACATCCACTGGATAGGTTGATCGGTTAACTAGGTAGTTAGCAGCTACTAGGCAATTTAGTCCTCTTAAGGCCACTGCTGTGTGTTAGATGTGGCGGGTGTAGTTGCTGAGGTTCTGAATTGAACCCTGCACACTTGGGTATTGAGAGGTCCACCTGGTGATCCCTGCTGCCCATCTATTATCTGTGGGTATTAGGAGGTCTCATAAGGTTGATCCCTACTATCCACCTCTGGTGATGTAGATGTGACTCGGGATATTGGGAGGTCCCATAAGGCTGATCCCTATTGGGAGGTCTACGGACTGATCCTTGCTATCTGCTAGTATGGTATTGGGAGGTTTACGGACTGATCCCTACTATCTGCTAGTCTGGTACTAGGAGGTCTATGGACTAATCCCTGCTATCAGGCGAGGCAGGTGTAGCTACCTAGGTCTAAAATGTGGGCCACTGCACAGGATAGTTCCTGCTATCCGGTGTTTTCAAGTGTTGTCTATCTGTCTTGGGCCTGAATGATAATGAATTAAATTGAAATGTAAATAACTGAACTTGAATGTAATAATAGAACTTGACTTAGTGAAATAGGGCAATGGCAATGACATTGTGTTGTATGATGTCTGTATGCATGTGTATGACATATTATGTTTAGCTTATTCCACCACTAAGTTTTATACTTAGCGTATTGGTGTTCCGATGCGTAGGCTGTAGCTCAAGGGACGATCGGCAGTAGACATCTCCAATATAGCTACCTTCGAGTCTTTTGGTATTCTACTGGTCTTTTGACTTTGGTAGTATGCACTCATGTATATTAGAATGTTGTAGTTTATGGGATGTAAACAAGAACAAAAGATGAAAACTTGTGTGTATGTATAGTTTTGCCTATTAATAGTAATTTTGCTTATTTATACATGTGTGTTGATGGGTCTGAGACCCTGTGTTCCTTTATGTGTGTGCTACTATGTGGTTGTAACCTAGAGGACCAGAAGGGTCTAGTAATAGAGTGTAATAGCAAAATGAATTTAAAAGTGCTTTTCTTGCTGGTTTAGTTTGGGTTTTGTTACCCAGGTAGCCGTTGCACTACCCATTTGTCTGTAAATGTCTGGTAGCCCTAAGAGGATGTTTTAACAATCTAAAATAGGCAGTAATAAGAGGGTAAATGTCATAAAGGCATAAAGGGTAGACTTGGCAAAGAAAGTCAAACTTGGATAAAAGTTAAATGAAAGACCCCTGAGGAAATCTAAGGATGGGTGACTCATGGGAAGTAGCACACCTTGCCTGTTTCCTATAGAAATGGGTAAGGGGTGTTACATGGATCTTACTATCCAGTGTCTATAAGCGTTGTCTTCTCAGTATAGGCCTGTAAAAGTAAAATAAGTTCACTCTTAATATTATATAAGTGAATCTTCTTGGCTTAAGTTCACTCTTAATATTATATAAGTGAATCTTCTTGACTTGATTGACATGGTTAAATTGATAAGCTATGTGATGAAAGAAATTAGGCAGGCTATAATACTTAAAATGTAAGTAGTGAAACATATTAACAAAAAGGGTATAATTGTAATTATTTGAAGTTATATGGTTGCATTCACTATATAAAGCATGCCTTTGCATAATGTCATGTTAACATGCATATATTACATCAATTTTAGCACTGAGTTATACTAAGCATGTCTGTGTTTCGATGCATAGGTTGTAAATAGTAGAACTGGTCTAGCCTTAAAGTGTGCTATGTAGCTGAGTAGCCTTTACGGGGTACTTTTCTATTTGTTTTTGGGTATGTGTAGTAGTAGGCACTTATGTATAGTTGGGGTTGGGTCTAAGATGTTAATTCCATTAAATATATGTTTTGGAATATTGTAACCTGTAAGTGTTAAACTGAATTATTAAATGCTTATACTTATGTTATGCATGGACATAAATAATATTGCATGTCATAATGATGGCGGGTCTAAGACCTTATGTTGTATGATTGTGTGCTGAGATCGACTATTTGATTGGAGGACCATATAGTCCAAGAGTTGGTGAAACTATTGATGATGAATATAGAAGTGTTTTTAATAGGTTTAAAATTTTTGATTTTTCACCCGGGTAGTCGTTATGCTACCTAAATTTCTGTAAAGTGTATTTCTATCTGGTTAAATGGTCATATCAGTTGATTACAGATATTATAAGAATAACATAAGATCATAACATGGAAATAATAATAACATAGCACCAGGGAAGACATGACTATAGGTGTTAAATGAATGGAAGCTAGGGTAGAAACAGGATGGGTGACCTATGGGAAATAACATTTCCTCTTAGGTTCCTTCGAGAATTGGACAGGGGGTATTACACTATTCACATATTGGAAAGTACTATTTAGAACACCGAGATTTTTAGGCATTACAATATGATAACACAAGGACGCAAATAAACCATATATATTTGATAGAATAGTTTACTAGGATTAAAATCTCTTTCTATCTCAACTTTTAATAAACTCGATCAAGAAGTAAGTCCATATCATATATGATTAAAACTTACAAAAGATAAACTATATATATATATATATATATATTCTTTAAGAAACTTTCTTCACATACAAACTTGCCTACATACATGCGTTCCTTATACCAATGTACATGCCATTTATAATTACATATATATACATTGCTAAATACACTTGAAAGTAGCATTTACAAAAAAAAAAGGAAATTTACCTTGCTATTTGAGCTTCATTAATTCTGAAAAAAATTGTACATCCTTTTGATTAATTCTAGGTAAACTTTATTATCCTATGTAAGGCAAAAACTGCTGCTAAGAAATACGCTTAGTGGTATCATAACATTCCCAAATTTCATAAACATGGTAATCAAGTATATAAGAACTTGCATTCATGATTAAAGAAAAGAGATTTTCATGCCTTATAGGTATTTTGTTTCAAGCATAAATGTGAATTAAAATCCAAGAAAGAGATTTCATACTTTATATGTCTTATGCTAAGTATACATGATGCCTTAGCATAACTCTTTTATTTAGATTCTTTTGAAAGAACACATAATATTCTTAAAGGATATAGTAATAGACATATACTTAATCTAAATTACATGTACTTAACCACTCTTATGTTATTGTCATTGCTTATTGTATATAATGAGCTAATGTGTCATAGCATTTATCATAAACTCATCTAAAGTATATTTCAAACTTATATAAAGTTAGCTCATATATTAGTTGAAGTGTCACATATACTTCATAAGCTTATTTTTAACTTCCTTCAAATTAATAAGGGGTTGCTTCATATATTAAAACTATCACATGATATTAAATGATTACTTCATAATTGCAAGATGATTGCATTACATATGTTCTTTCAATTTTTTCTAAGCATTATCATCTTTAATATAGAGAGAGTGGGAGTGTTTGGTAAAAATCATACAAAATAACCCTAAGGAACGATAAATGAGAAAACATAATCATAGACATATGGCATAAGACAAACACAACATAGAGGTAGGCATAAGCCTATCATAGCATAAAGTAAGGCATTAAGTGCCAAAACGTCATAAATAGTAGTATTGCAAGGCTCCTTGGCATGCCAAAGATATCTTATCCTAGATTCTAGCAAGCTTTACCTTAGGCTCCTTTTAATTCACTAATATGCATTAGTATACTTTAGTTTAATATCCTTGATTAACTTAAAAATTGTCACTTTATAGTATATAAAATAGTTCATGGTTTAACTGCATAGTTATAATAATGTATGGCAACCCTTAGCTAATGTACACATCCATCTTGACATTTCCCTCAAACTCTAGTTAAGAAGCATATATACACATATCTAAACACATGACCATTATGATACTTAGTAAACCTTAAGATTTTATAAGCATGTATGATAACTTAAAGAAATATTCTTGGTTAATACTTATGCCATAAAGAAAATTTCAATTCATTTACTTTAATATTGTAACTTTAAAATTTCTAAATGTAATTAAACTAATATCATAACAAGAAATAATTGAAAATATTGAGAAAGCCGTATTTTTAATCATAGTTCATAAGAAATAAGGAAAGGTTAGAGTCGATAATTGAAAACTCTTCCCTTTAAAATAGGCTTCTTATACCCATATAACATATTTAATCTTTTTCCCATTCTTCTCTTTGGGTTGTCTATGTCCTTCCCTTTCTCTATACATACCTACATACCTAAAATTCTTCTATCATTATACACATATACATATATTCATAACATGGTTAACATAACACTATTTTTCCTTAATACTCACATGCATAACTATTATGTTAAGCTAAGACTTTTGACTAAACTAATTTCTTCCATGCTCTTAACACACATATACTTGTAAATCCACATTACTATGTCATGCAAAATCCTTTTTGTGGTCCCTAAACCTCTCAAATTCCATCAGTTATTGACTGCCTATAAGCATTGGCTCATAATTCCTTGATTTTTATTAGTACATGATGATGATAACTAGAGGTATCACTTAGGTAAGTGACCACCTTTACGAAGGAAAACACCAAAAGAGTGCAAATTCTCCCAAGGTTAGAATAGTTGTTTTGCTATTTAAAGTGCAATAGAGTTTAGGATAGTCAAGGGACATATAAGAGATATAGAAATGGCCTTTACGAATTATATGAGAGAGAAATAAGAGATAATAATGAGTAGGTCCCATTATATGTCATAGAAAGAACTAAAAACCTCACTTAGCAAGGGAACCAACTCAACATGGGTTAACCATTTACGTGGCAGTTTTGAATAGCTGTGCAGTGATAAGGATATAAAAATTTTGTTTTAATTAAATTACCAAGTCTCTAAAACCTTAGATTCTAACTAGAATCATAGCTAGCTAGTTTTGATTGGCTTATGCATCCAAATTAGAGTTAAAAGGGAACTAAAACATCTTAGATTAACACATATAAATAGCGTTCACCCCTTACACCATGAGACATCAATAATTATTCAAGACATTGCTCATTCTTTTGAGAAAGAGTGTTTTCTTGAGATTCTTGAGAGCTTTAATTAAGTTCTTGAGTAGTAATAACATTCTAATTTTAGAACAAGGTTATTCTCTCTATGGGAGAGATTTTTCACAAATTTGGTATTCTTCTATAGCAAGTTCATTTGTGTGTTTGAAGCTTCATATTTGGTAAGTTCTGAGGGCCATATCTTATTTTATTCTTTATATAAATCATATTTTCATCATTTTTATTAGTTTACTTGCACTAAAACCATATTTTTTTCCTATAAAATATGGTTAAATATCATGCTTGTTCATCATCTATTTATTTTTAATCTTTCCTCACAGGATTTTGCATAATAAAAGTTGTTAAAACCATGTTTTTGAGTAGACAATATTTTTTTTCAAATCAAATACAAATAATGGTTCAATTGCATGCATAATAAGATACATATGGAAGTAGTTACATTAATTAATTATTTCATTGATATTTTATTGCGAATTTATTGTTTAATTCCATTGCAGTTATATAATTTATATGTTTGATGTGAATTTTAGATCCTAGGAAATTGCCTGGCATTAGAAAAGCATGGTTTTACTGGCTAATATGGAGAATGCACATTGATTACTAGACATAATGATGATTAAATGTCAACCATGAATCCAATTCTTTGATGATCGATGACTTTGTCCCTATCTTGGGTTAAATACTTATGCCAAGTTTATTGATTCTCGATTTGCACTTAGTGGCAACTTCTAACAATTCCTTTATCATGAGCTTATCCAGTTCATATTGGCCACTTCATTAGGGAGAAGTAATATCACACTTCTCAAAATATGGTTGGCATTGAAAACTTATTAGCCAATCTGTGTGTAGGGACTTGAATTAAACTTCAAAACCGTGAATGTTTACCATTTTGGATGTTATGAAACTCTTAAGCTTCCAAATAGCTTAGTGCGTAGGGGTTACATTTCATCATAGTCCATGTCTAAATCCCAAGCCTCATATATGATAAACCTTAGATCCACCATTAATGTAATGCCTTTATGCTAAGGTCTTATAAACAGTGTTATCTGGGCTCGAGTGATGTTCCCTGTGGTGCAAGCCATCATTCTAAGTCCATTGACTGATATATTGGCTATAAAACTTTGATAGGCTTGAAAGTGGTCAAAACAAATAAAATAAAAATTTTAAGAAAATCAATAATTCCTCTTACGTCGAGAACTATTATTTATGGAGATAAAATGAGGTCGGACTAGGACAACTCCGATAAGTGCCTGGATAGACCCGAAAATATCATACCTTGAACCTAAAAAATTCCACAGAGTATGATGGAGAAGGAATTATAATTTTCTGAGGTCTACAAATATTTTTTTGAAATATTTTATTCTGGCGAGTGAATAGTGCTAGAAAGTCAACTATTGACTTTTGACCTGAAATTTTACGTGGGTCTTCGAGATACTAAGCAAGGATTTTTAAAACTAGAATGAATATTTTTGGAGGTCCAGGGAATATTTTATGAATTTTTGAAGATTAAAAATGGCCTATGATGAATAGTGACCCTAGCTCCAGAAGGAGTTTCGGGCTAAAATTTTGCAAGGCCCTTAGTAAATGTAATTGAGAATTTTTGGGACTAGAATGGTGATTTTTGGAGGTGTATAGAAATTATTTTGAAATTTCTAAATTAAAAATCAAAATTAAACTAATTTGGGCCATTCGATTGCCACATGGTGCGATCGCGGCCATCCACCTTACAACATACTTATGGATACATGTGTAAAGGAGGAGGGAAAGGAAAGGAAGTCATCTTCTTCCCTTACCATGAGAAAGCCGACGCCATTAAGGGTAAGCCTCCACCATTTTTGGTTACTTTCTTCTCTCTCCTCCCGCCATAAAAACACCTAAAATTTATATGGAATAGAACCTCCATGGTCCCTTAAAGCTATTTCAAGAGACAAAAATGGAAAAGGAGGTCCAGAAAGTGAGTTCTCAACACTTGATGAATAGTGTTCAAGTGATGTGTAAGTGTTCCTTTCCATGGTTTCTTATTTTTTTATAGGGTATTTGAAGTGTAGATAACATCCATGGAAAGAGATTTCATTTTGGAGTTGTGTATGATTTTGTAGGAATTTTCAAAAACTTGGACCAATATGGAAGTTGTGAAAATGGTGGTTTAAGGTGGAGGAAAAGAAATTCAAGGGTTCTAGAGTAGCTTTAGAATGACGGAGAGTCCCCTATAAGTGAATTTACCCAAAACATATTATGTATGTTAGGATACAATGGTATTAAAGGTGTAGGTGTGTGTATAGAAGTGTTGGTTTTATGTGTGTGCATGTATGTGAGCATGTGAAATACATGTTAGAAGGGGTATATTGATGATTTAGGATGATAGAGATGTGAATTGGATGTGAAGTGGATGTGTAGGCATGTGTTGCATGCATGGCTATATGTATGTCATGTATGCCATGGGGTGAATATGCATGTATGGTTAATTGGCATGTGGGGAATAGGATGGTAGGATGATGTATGACTTGTGAGGGTAATAACATGGTATGGTTATATGGAGCATTAATAAGATGTGGAACATAAAGAATGTATGTAATGTAAAAGGCATGAAAGTATGGCATATAAAATAGTGACATATAAAATATTACATGGAAGATTTAAATAAAGTTAAGACATGTTGTCTAGGATTTTGAAT
>CANXYI011757329.1:0-11856 GCA_948208565.1 Hura crepitans
GTGTGATTTTCTTTATAGGAAAATTTCTAATTTTTAACACAGGTAGCTATTATGCTGCTCGATTTTCTGTAAAATGCTTTTCAAATGAAATTAAAGTTTTTAGCAATGTATTATGACTAATATAATGACAATATAATGAAACGTGTGAAAAATATTAGATCGATATGTTAAAAATTAATGAAAAAACTAAGTGTTAAAGGAATGAAAGTTAAGAGTAATTTTATGATAGGTGACCATATAGGAAGTTAGCATCCTTATCGGGTTTCTTTGGGAATTAGGTAAAGGTGTTACATTTTAGACCATGATAAATGCACCTACTTAGTCTAATAGTAGGGATCAGTTCATAGGAACCTCCCAATACTAGACAATAAGGATAGCAGGGAGTAGTCAATAGACCTCCCAATACACCAAAAATCACATTAAGCAATTCTAGTAGATAGCAAGGATCAACCTCATGGGACCTTTCAATATCCATAGTCAAGCAAGTTGGTAGCAGGGATCAGTCTTATAGACCTCGTAATACCCAAATGTGTAGGGGCCAAAAATCAAGACCTCAATGGATGGACCCGCCTATATAATCACACTAATAAGGTCCAAATGGACCAGTACCTCTAGCAATTGCTAATCCCTAGCTAATAGGTCAATCCATCTATTGTGTGTCTAACTAATGGGCTAATTGTCATTTAATTATTTTTATTCAATTATAGACCACTTATTTAATTTATTTCTAGGTGATTGATACATAGTTAGAAGTATTTTTAGTCTACTCATTTTTACTAGACAGTTATAGGTCACTTTTCCCATTAGATAGTTATAGGTCCTTTTAATTTGGGACACAGTTATAAGCCAATTGCCACTATTCATTTGGCACTTTCTTAAGCCATTTCAAGTCTCCTTTCCATGCCACAATAAGCCATATATGATCTCAAACTATTCGTCCTAATATGTGAACAATATTGATCTCAAAGTGTCATCAAACCAATTAAACCAAGTGCTGAAATTATGTACCACTTTTTAAGCCAGGCCATTTAAGTACTTTTCTTTCATGCCAGTTCCATACCATTTCATACACCAAATTATCAACACATTTACACTACCTTTATTTACCATACATTTTACTATGTTTATACATATGATTACTTACATTTCATGACATATACATGTCATACGCATATGACATGCCACATGTTCCATCATTACACATAATGTATCATGCCATGCTAAGCCTTGACATACCAACCATTTTGAGGTCATGCAGATATACATGTTTTTCTCACCAATTTTACATACACACCATCATTTTCACATGCCAACAACATCATGGTACACTTATACGAATAATTAACACATGCATGCCATGCCTACACTGCTCATACATAAAGACATTAAGCAAAAACACATGTTTTTCTCACTAATTTCACACACACACTTCCATATTCATGCCACATGTTACCTTTCCCATCATTTACATCATGTATAAATGCCATACCATTATAAACATACTTCTCAGCCATATGAACCTTATGCACTCACACAATCTTTTCTTACCTAATTCACATCCAAATCAACATTTTCACATATAAATGACATTATGCCATGCTTATATCAACATTCCACACACATGCATGATTAAACATATAATTCCATACGCATTTTCTTGGTAATTCACATATAATTACATCATTGCATGCTAGTATTATATCAAATTCACATACCTAATGAATTCTTGAATCGATTCTCACACTTGGGTAGTTTTAATTCCTTAATTGCTCACCAATTTGCTTTATGCACACAACTTGAATTTTTAGGCCACCATATGTGTAACTTAAGATTTGGGCTCTTTTTTAACTTCTATGAATGGAAAGGAGATTTAAGGGCTTTGGGAAATATTTTTTACTTAATTTTAGTGATTTTTAGAGGAGGTTTAGTGGTGAATTTGGAAGAAAAATGATAAAAAAAAAATGGTGGATAGATGTTAGTAATGGCATCGGCTGCTTAGAAAAGGAAATAGTGGTGGAGATGGTGGAGGGGGGTGATTTGGCATGGGAATGGAAGTCCATATGGTGAAAAAGGGTATTTATATAAGTAAGTAAGTTGCTCGGTTAGTGACCCGTCGTGCCCAAGCGACCCATAGAATTTTGATTTTAGTTGTAACTTCGGCCAATTTTAAAAATTCATATGGACCTCCAAAAATTATCACATTTATTCTAAAAATCCTTGTTTGGACCTATTTAAGGCCTTATAAAATTTCACATTAAAATTTCATCGGCAAGTCAGTTAACTAATTTCTCATAAAATCATGAAATTTCAAAAAATTACCGAACGATCTCAAAAATTAAAATTCCTTCAATGATGAACTCAGTGGAATTTTTTTTCTTCAAGGTATAATATTTTCAGGTCTATCCATGTAACAACCCGAGAATCCTAACTCTCGTGAATAGTATTTGTAATGCCTGTAAGCTAAAGTTCTACGAATAGTACCTTGAGGCCCGAGTGATGTTCCTTGCAGTGCAGGGCATTGCCATAAGGCCAAAAAGGGGCGTATTGGTCATAAAACTTTGATGAGCTTGAAAATGGGTAAAATTAATGAATTTAAAAATTGAGCAGAACCAATCGATCATTTCGGGTTAAGAATTTATGAATGAGGAGATAAAATATATTTGTGCCAGGATAGCCTTAGGAGATGCCCGAACGGACCCAAAAATACCATACTATGAACCTTAAAATCCCAATGAGTATAGTGGAGAAGGAATTTTAATTTTTTTAGTTTGTTTAATATTTTTTTTGGATATTTTATTCTAGCAGGTGAATAATGTCAAAAAGTTAACTGTGGAATTTTGACTTGAAATTTTATATAGGCCTTAGTGACACTAATCGAGGATTTTTAAAACTAAAATGATTATTTTTTGAGGTGTAGAGAATTTTTTATGAATTTCTAAAGTTAAAAAAGGTATTGGTAGAATACGCATCGTTGGATCGCCACGTGTCATGATCGGGGCCACCCACCTACCCTTATATAAGGGGCCACAAGTGTGAAAGTGTTATCTTCCTCCTTTTAAACCTTAAAATCTGATGCCATCTCTCTCTCTCCTCTATTCTTTTTTTCTTTATTTTCTCTTGCCTCTCTCTACCAAAGTTCACACAAATTATATGAATCTTGACCTACACAGTCTCTAAAAGCTAAATCTTCTGACATAAATTGAAAATAGAGGCTAGAAAGAGAGATATCACACTTGAGTGAATAGTTCTAATTTCTTGAGTAAGTGTTTTGAATCCACTTTTTATTTTTATTTTAGGTAGATTAGGGTATTCTAAGAATATCCATGGTCTTAGATTTCTATTTAGAGTTATGTAGGATTTTTAAAATTTTTCTAAGGTAGAAATGTGTATGTTTAGCTACCAAAGAGACAATTGAAGGAGAACAACCTTTCAAGCCTTTAAGTGGTGGGGAAAAGGGTGTTTTCACACCTTAGGTATGTGGAATAGACTTAAATTTAGTATGTCATATGATTTCTCATGAAAATATGCATGTTTTGTGTATGGAATTGTGTGTTTATAGTGTTAGGCATAACATTAAGGTAAAATGATGTTTTGGTGATATTAATGAACTTAAAATAATAGGTTTTGCATGTAAATTTAGGAAGAAATCTAAGTGTATATGCATATGTGTGTCATGGCCGAATGGTGTGTAATGAATGGCATGGCATGTCTAATTATGCATATGGTATGTTAGGTAGAAAAATGGCATGTAAATAGGGTGTGTAAACCATACTTGAAAATGGATAATGCATTAAAATGTAAGGGTTGAGATTTTGGTGAAATAATGGCTTATTTGAGTATGTAGGTTATACCAAGGTAATGACATAAAAATTGGTGTGAATCTATACCCTTTGGTGTGAAAAATGTCTCATGGATGGATATGTGAGAAATGGTGTACAAGGATTGAGTTTTGGAATTGGTATAAGGCATGAAACCTAAAATTGACTAAATGAATAGTAACATTCTTGTAAACATACCAAATGAATAGTGATTTTGTGACAATAGATAAAATATGACCTTTTATGTGCAACATGACATATTATATGATCAAGTGACATGATACACATAAGAACTAGTAATATTGAGGATCACAGTCATAAATGGGTAATAAACATTAATTTGGCCCATCAGTTAGACACCCATTGGATGGGTTGACTAGTCAACTAGGGAGTTAGCAGCTGCTAGGAAGTTTGGTCCTCCTGGGGCCATTGTTGTCTGTTAATGTAGTGGGTATCGCTGCCAAGGTTCTGAGATGAACCCTGCACACTCGGGTATTGGGAGGTCCACTTGGGCTGATCTCTAAAACCCATTTGATGTCTATGGATATTAGGAGATCCCACGGGATTGATCCCTACTATCCACCTATGATGCTTTGGAGTAATGATTTGGGCCATTAAGAGGTCCCACGAGGCTAATCCCTACTATCCCATTTGTAGATATTAGAAGGTCTACAGACTGATCCTTGCTATCTACTAGTCCAGTATTGGGAGGTCTATAGATTGATCCTTGCTATCTACCAATGCAGTATTAGGAGGTCAACGGACTGATCCCTGCTATCAGGCGAGGTAGGTGCAGCTACTGAGGTCTAAAATATGGGCCACTGCATAAGATAGATCCCGCTATCCAGTGTCTTAAAGTGTTATTTGTCTGTTATGGGCCTAAAATGTAATGAACTTAATCCTGGACTATAAATATATAGAAGAACTAGCCATAATTGAATAGGGTAAATAGCATCTAGGTTTATGTATTGCATGATTCATATGTGTGCTTGCATTATGACATACTTTATTTTGTCTATTCCACCATTGATTTTATACTCAGTGTGTCGATGTTCCAATGCATAGGCTGTAGATTTATTGGTCGATCAGCTTTAGTTAGGGCTAGTGTAGCTGCTTCATAGTTCCTTAGGGTATCTTTTTGTTCTCTTTTGGTTTGAGGTTGATAAGCACTTATGTATAGTAGATGTAATGTGGGTGATGGGTGTAAAATGCATAACTGAGTTAGTAACATTATATGTTTGTATAAACTTGGTTGTTGATATATATATATATATATGATATGCATGCTTATAACTATGTGTCTATGGGTCTAAGACCCTATGTTCTATTGTGTGATATATAAGGTTGTTTTAGGGGACCAAAAGGGTTTTAAGAGTAAAGCTTGGGTTGGAGATTGTTTTAGAAGTGCTTTTTATGCAGGAATGTTTTGGGTTTTTCACTCGAGTAGCCGTTATGCTGCCTAATTTTTTGTAAATGGTTAACAGTCATAATCTAGTGTTTTAATAGTCTAAAATAAGTAGAAATAAAAAATTAATTAGGTAGAAACACTAAAAGAATAAGCTAGGTCAAAGTTGGTTAAAGTTGTCTAAGTATTAAATGAAAGGTCCCTAGGAAAATTCAAAGATGGGTAACCTCAAGGAAAGTAGCCTATTTTGCCTATTTCCTTCACGAATGGGCAGAGGGTATTACAGTACTTCCCGAGATGAATAGTGATTTTTGAAACCCAAGTTACACTATGCATACTAAGGGGGACTATTAATTACGAGAGAATTTTAGGCAAAGTTTGAAAACTAATTCGAAGTCATTAGGATGGTTACAAATGCTAAATAAGATTTTACCATATTGTCCTATGAATAATGCTACAGGCAAAATTGAACCATAAAATAAATGCAAAGTTGCTCAAAATAACCTAAAAATGTTACAACCTAATACTCAAATATTCTAACGAGTCCAATGGCTTTAGAAATGGAATTTTTCGAGTTCAGAAACTATTTTTACTCAATTTTCGAGAGATAAGATGTATTAATTTTTCGAGTTATTATCGTAATTTGGGCTCGATATTTTAGTAGGATTTAAGGGTTAGATTGATGGAATTTTGGGAATAGAAATGGGGGAAAACTAACATTCCTATTAGTTCTAATAATTTTTTGAAAGAAGGAAAAATTATTTTTTTGAAAAGGTATAAATAGGGGAAAATTTCCTTCCAACCATTTATACCATATAAACCAAATACACCTCCTCCCTCCACACCAAAAACCATCCCTTTCTCCTCCGCCCTTTCTTTACTTTTTTCATCTTCAACAAAAACACCCACCCCAAAAATTTATACTCAATTTGAAGAGTGTCTTAAGACAAGTCTATAGATACCAAAATCATCGAAAACGGTAGAGTATTTTAGGAGAAAAATCGGGAAGATTCCTGAGCTGAATAGTAACCTGTCTGACACTTGGGTTTTTCTTTTTCACTAATTTTATTTTTCATGTTTTCCTAGGGTGTCATAGAGCTCATATCTAATCTCAAAATATTTTTTTGACTTTTATATTATTTTATATTAATTTTTAATTTTTGTACCCTTTTGTATTCGTAGGCAATACGTCGACCCAAGCCTCCTAAGGCTAGGAGAAGGCTTAGGCTAACTTTGGTGTCCTGTACAACCTTACTTGGTATTTGTAATCACCTTAAATTGTGTAAAATTTCATTAAAAGTGTTATGTGCATTTATGTCCATAATAGT
Organism: Hura crepitans; assembly: GCA_948208565.1. Lineage (NCBI taxonomy): Eukaryota > Viridiplantae > Streptophyta > Magnoliopsida > Malpighiales > Euphorbiaceae > Hura > Hura crepitans. Next base: position 6,552 of record CANXYI011757329.1, read on the forward strand.
AATAAATGAAATTAAACACCTAAAAATGCAATAAATGATATAATTAGAATTTATGATGAAAGAGATTATGCATGCATGAAATATGATGGTTTGGTGTGATTATAAGTGATGGTATTGTAAGAATGTTAGTATTAAGCTCATAAATGCAATATACGGGTTGAAAATCGAGTATGCCATGTTTGTAAGAATGCGTGTGTATGGTTTTACATGATTTAAGCATATGCAATGGATGTAAAGTATAGTGGAAAGCTATGGAATGACTTGGTCCTTAAGTGTGTGACATTATGCCTATTAGGACTAATAAGTGTGCTATTGAGTGTGTGAATATTTTTGTCGAATAGAAAGTAATGTATCTATGTTGAATGAGACATGATAATATGCTTAAAATGGAATTTTGACATATAATGAGATTTTGATTTAATTTTAGCTTTGACTAAGGCAATGTGTGCCATGTAAATGGTAAGGGTAGACTAATGTATGTGGTATAAATGCATAATGAGGTAATGAATGACCATTTGAATATAAATATTTGAAAATGCCATGAAATGATAATTTAAGTTGATATTTGGGTTTTGAATGACATATTGATATGTTATTGTGTTTCGATGCCATTACACCTAGGAAATGAGTCCTATGGGTGGTAATGGACAACAATAGGCTTTATGTTGGCCCAATGTATATATATATATGTAGGCCATGCAAAAGTGTAATGAGGCCAATGGTGATTAAAGCAAAATAATAGTATAAAAAGTGAAAATTGTTAAAATGACACATAATGACATGTTTAATGATGCCTATATAGTTAGACAACCTATTATGGATAGGTTCACTGATCAACAATGATTTTTAGCAGCTACTAGCATACCTTCAAGTATGAGACCTATAGGTCATTGACTTACATGCTGACGGGCATGAAAGCTTACTGGCCTAAGTTTGTTTATGCATTCAAAGATGTGAATGCTTATGAGCCTAAGTTGATTATGTACTAAAGGGTATGAGAGCCTTTGAGCCTAAGATTACGTACATGAGGGTATAAGAGCCTTCGAGCCTAAGTGTTATGCATCTATGGATGTGAGAGCCTTTGGGCTTATGATTACACATTTACGGATGTAAAAGCCTTCAAGCCTAAGATTATGCATCTATGGATGTGAGAGTCTTTAGGCTTAAGTATATGTACTTATAGGTGTGAGTGCCTTTGGGCCTAAGATATCCATTATTCTGTCTTGGTTAGCTGTCTTACTGATATAGGCATAATTTAAATGAATCAAAATGACTCAAAAATGCATAAATTGGAATTAAATGTTAAATGACATTACTTTGGGACAAACAGACATAGGTAGTTTCAATGACACAAAAATCGGTCTTAAGGTGTCTAAATATCATTATTATCATTAATATAGCTATAAATGGTGTAATTATGATTATGATGTTAAAATGCATCTTTGAGTGAATAAGGGCATTTATGACCTAAAAAACATATATGACATTATTCCTTGCAATGGATAATTATTGTATGGTAGCTAATATAGTATTTCAATGATGATATTATATATGTTGTGCATTATAGCCTATAAATGATTATTATATAATGTTTATGGGATTTCTAGCATGTATAATATCTAAAGGCATGACTATTGCTTAAAATGTGCATGTTTACATATAAGACACTAGAATTGCATGTTTGTGATATTAAATCCGATAATGACTTGTGTTGTATATATATACATGCTAAGACTAACCTTTTTACAAGTTAAAGTGATTACACCACTAAGCAAAAGCTTAGCACATTGCTTGTTTGTGATACATAGGTAATAGGGCAATAGATTAGAGCTAAAGCTTCTGCATACTAGGAGACATGAAGATAACCCTCATGTGGGTATTTTTATTGGTTTTGCTACATTTTTAAATTAATTTATTTTGCCCATTTTTTGACCTTTAAAAATTTCATGACCAATATGACCCTTCTCAGGCCCCACAATGGTGTCCCGGCTCCCTAAGAACATTGTTCGAGTCCCAGAGGTACTATTCACGAATCCTCGATTTACATGCATTTGTTCAAGTCCCAAAAGTTCTATTCATGAATCCTTGATTTACATGCATTACAATTCTTCCCCTCTTATATAATTTTGTCCTCAAAATTACCTGGCAAAATAAGTGTGGGTACTGAGCCTACATCTGCTCCTCACTTTCCTAAGTAGCTTCTTCTATATTATGATGCTTTCATAACACTTTGACTAGTGGTATGGTTTTATTCCTCAACTGCTTCACTTCTCGAGCAAGAATTTGCATTAGTTCCTCCTTATAAGTTAAATATGGCTATCTCCTTATAAGTTAAATATGGCTATACTTTGATCTCTTCTGCAGGTATTAAATATGTTAGATCTAATCTATATTGCCTAAGCATCGATACATGGAACACATCATAGATCTACTGCAACTTAGTTGGTAAGGTTAGCTTGTATTCCACTGGCCCCACACATTTTGTAATCTCATAGGGACCAATAAATCTAAGACTAAGCTTCCCTTTTCTTGCCAAACCTGAGTATCTTCTTCCATGGTAATACTTTCAGAAAAACTTTCTCACCCACTTCATATTTTATATGCCTTCTTTTTAAATCTGCATAGGATTTATATTGATCCTTGGTAGCTTTCAATCTCTCTTTTATAATCTTAACTTTATCCTCTACATCCTTGATCAAATCAATTCCCATAATCTTACTTTCACCCACTTCACTCGAAGAAAGAAAAGCTCTACACCTTCTACCATATAGTGCCTTATAAGGTGCCATTCCCAAACTAGTTTGATGACTATTATTATATGCAAATTTAGCCAAAGACAAGTACTGGTCCCAATGTCTTTTAAACTCTATTGTATAGCTATGTAACATGTCTTCTAGTACTTGTATTAGCCATTCTGTTTGCCCATCTATCTAAGGGTGAAAAGCTATATTGTATGCCAGTCTATACCAAGAGCTTCATGTAACTTCTTCCAAAACTTAAAAGTGAATCGAGGATTTTCTATATGAAATTATGGCTACTGGCACACTATGAAATCTCACAATTTCATTAATATACAGTCATGCTAGCTTCTCTAAGGAGTAGTCTATCATCATAGGAATAAAATGTGCTATCTTGGTTAGCCTATTTATAATCACCCATACAACATCACACTTGTTCCTAGTCAGCGATAATCCCATTACAAAATCCATGGTAGCCTTCTCTAATTTCCATTCTATTATTGCTATTGGATGTAACAATCTTGAAGGAACTTGATACTTAGCCTTTACTTTTTGACACGTTAAACACTTGGCTACATAATCAACTATGTCATGCTTCATCCCTGATAACTAAGAGTGAGGCTTTAAATCTAGGTACATCTTTATACTACCTGGATGTATGGAATTGAGAGTATCATATGCCTCTCTCAAAATCTATGTTCTCAAGTAATCTATGTCAGGTACACACAACCTATCATGGTAATATAAATATCCATCCATTCCTAGTTCATACTTCGTAGTCTTCCCCTCTTTAACTTTACTCATACTTTTTACTAGCTATCTATCTCATGTATGTGCCTCTTTTATCAGCTACTTAAAATCAAGCTTAATCTATAATTAATTTAAGATGGAATCTTTCTCTGTGTACTCTATTCTAACATTCATTGCTCTCATTGTCACCATGAACTTCTAGCTCAATGCATTTGCAACTGTATTAGCCTTTCCCGAGTGATAATCTATTAGACAATCATAATTCTTGATCAACTCTAACCACCATCACTGCCTTAAGTTTAACTCCTTTTAGGTGAGAAGATATTTCAAACTCTTATGATCAATGTAGATGTAACACTTTTCACCATACAAATAATGTCTCTAAATTTTAAATGTAAAAAAAATTGTAGCTAACTCTATATCATGAGTGGGATAGTTCCTCTATTATGGCTTTAGCTACCTAGAAGCATATGCTACTACCTTACCTTCTTGCATCAGTACACATTTGATTCTATTGTATAAAGCATCACTATAAATGATAAAGTCCATCCCCTATTTAGGTTGAACGAGGATAGATGCTTCAGTCAACATTGTCTTCAGTCTATCAAAACTCTCCTGACATTTATTATCCCATTCAAACTTTACATTCTTCCTTATTAACTAGGTCAGCGGTGCTGTAATCATTGAGAAACCCTTTACAAATCTTCTATAGTAACTAGCCAATCTTAGGAAACTCTATATCTTAGTCACATTCCTAGGAGGTTCCCATTCCAACACACCTTTAATCTTGTTGAGATCCACTCTAATGCCTTCTATTGATACAATGTGGCCTAGGAAAGCAAATTTATTCAGCCAAAATTCACATTTACTCAGTTTAGTACACAACTGATTCTCTCTTAGAGTCTATAATACTACTCTAAGGTGTTGTTCATGTTCCCCCTTGGTATTGGAATACACTAGAATGTCATCAATAAACACCACCAAAATTGATCTAAAAAAGGTTGAAAGACCCTTTTCATTAAACTCATGAAAGCTGCTAAAGCATTAGTGAGTCCGAATGGCATCACTAAGAACTCATAATGCCCATACTTGGTTCTAAAGGCAATCTTAGATATATCAAACTCTTTAATCCACAACTGATGATACCCTAATCTCAAGTCAATCTTAGAAAAGATACTGACACCTCAAAGAAGATTAAAAAGATCATTAATCTTAGGCAAATGTTATTTATTCTTCATAATCAACTTATTCAACTGCCTATAATCAATACACAACCGGAGTGACCCATCTTTCTTCTTCACAAAGAGCATAGGTGCTCCCCATGGTCATGTACTAGGTTTGATGAAGCCTTTATCTAGCAATTCTTGCAACTGTGCCTTTAACTCCTTTAGTTCTACAAGTGTCATTCTATAAGGAGTAATGGATATATGTGAAGTACTAGGATATACTTCAATTTCAAAATCAAGCTCCCACTGTAGAGGTAGTCCTAGTAACTCATTAGAGAACACATAAAAAAATTTAGACACAACTAGGATCTGATTAAGGTTTGGTGTGGAGTTGCTAGCGTCATTCACATTGGCTAGGTATGCTTCACAACACTTATGAATGAGTCGTTTGGCTGTAACAGTTGGGATAAGGTTATTTAGGGAATTTCTCTTACTCACAACTATCACTTTATGTCCCTCTGCTATTTGTCAGGTAAGCCTATTATGTTCATTATTATACTTAAACATTTATTTGAGACCACTATATACATAAATATATATAAAAATTCTTTTATTCGTTTGTTATTCATTTAAATAAATCTTCCCATAATT
>CANXYI011757451.1:0-12515 GCA_948208565.1 Hura crepitans
TAATATGTATCTAGGAGAAAATAATAAATATTATAAATTGTTATATAGATATAATTATTAATTAAATGACAAGTAAATGTTCGGTTATGCTCTCAACCTGCACAAGTTGAGCATTCAATACTTATTGACAACTTAACTTGCTCGTTGGATTACTCGAGATCATGCTTGTTGCTATAAAGTCAAGTCAAATTTGTGAGGCAAGTTTAATGTTGTTAGGAACTTAGTTCCTAACTGTGGGTTTAAGTTGCAGAAAATAAAATTTTAGGAAAAACAGAGGGGAACAGAGGGGAAGAATTAGAGAAGAAGATAGGAAGAGAGAAGATTAGGAGAGAGAAAATAAGATGATTCTCATTGATGATTCCAAAAGGAAAATGCATTACATATATAATGGCAGATTACAGCTTAGCACATGAGCAAGCTCACAAGATATCTGCCAGCATCAGTTACAAGTAGAGCAATAACAGAAAGATAACTAACTAGGAGTAAAATGACTATTTTAGGTATGTAACAAATGTACGAGTAACTTAACCTATTGACACCCCGTTCAAGTACCTGATTTTGGTCTAGCTAACAATAAAATAATTCTGTTTGTCATTGTGGAATCAGTTCATTACGAGTCTCGTTATTCTATATCACCTTCCTTTTAAAGAAGCAGGCATAGAATCTGGAATCTGGAATTATGGAGCATTTGATTTGTGTATCATTTTTGTAACTGTGGTTTTTTTTGTTTACAGCTGCTCTTATATTGTTGGGCGAGAAGACAACCCTTCTATCACCTGAGGTGGTAGTTTCATCTGGTATTCCTTGTTATAGGTAGGTTTTTATTTTCCTTTATTCTTGTTCTTTTATTTTCCATAGAGCTTTTGTCTTATTTTCTGCTAAATATTTTACAAAGGGAAACAGTTTAGAAAAGTGCCATTTGTTTTTTTGTTTTAGATAGATATGTGATATGTGACCAACATCAGTGTGATTAACATAACCCTTGGAATAAAATTAGTGATTTATTGATTGTATTTGTGATATGTCTATAAAAATGCGATACTACATATGTTACAAGGAGAAGACATTGATGTAACACAAATATTTAATTCATATAGCCTTCTACACTTCTACTGTGGTGATTATGAATTAAACCTTTCAGTACAAAATGATACAAAATATGTTCTTCTCTGAAATAACAAAAAAAGGATTTTACATTTTACAGACGAATTTTATAGTTTATATCAAAGCCTAGGCTTCAACTTGGTGTTTTCTGATTGAGTGTGTTGAAATTCTTCTCATTTTTATTTTGGTTTTCCTTTAGGTTAGTACAGAATCCTGGTGAATTTGTTGTGACCTTTCCAAGGGCCTACCATGTAGGATTCAGCCATGGTAATTGCTTTGCTGTTTATTTGCACGTTTACAAATTATATCGACTATATTATTGCTATGATGCATGCACACCAGAACTGAGCATAATGTTCTTATATGTCAAATGCATGCCATCTGGCATTTTGTTATCAGAACCAAACACATTCCCATTAATCCACAAGTCAATATACTGAAGTTTAGGTTTAATGTGTTCTTAGGATGCCATTGATCCATATATGTAAGCAACAAAATTTCCCATTCATGCACCCTTTTCTTTTTGGCTTGTATAATATATGAGCCAGTAATGGCATTGCATATGTGCTGTTCTAAAAGGAATCCAGTTGCAAGCATGTTGTCAACTCTTTTCATACATAATGGATTATATAAAATACTGAGAACGTTGGAGAAGTTTACCTGAATGTAAAGCTATAATATAACAACTTAGTAGCTTTATAGAGGAACTTTTTGATGAACTTGCATCTATTAAACATTTTTAGAATATATTTGTCAGTGGAAAAGGCAGTGTTAACCTCACTCAGAGTACTTCAGAGGCATTTTTCTGTTGGGATGATGCTAGAAGCATTAAGTTTGTCTATAGTTGTATATGTAATCAGCTCAATTTGTAAATCCCTAACATATACATACATATACGATAAGATTAAACTCATTAATCTGAGAAAATTGCTACAGGAAGAAAGAGAGAGAAAGACAGAGACAGAGACAAAAAAGTGAATGAAGAGAAAGAACGGGTGCTATTGCAGAAAATGAGCTCTTAGAGGGGTCCAATTAAGCAATAAGAACAAGCTGAGATTTGATTCACATAAAATTACTCGTAAATTCATCAAATATTACAGAAAATATTATCTGAGTTCTGTTATGAGTTAAAATAAAGTTCACGGTTTCACTAAGATAAGCAGTTAAATTTCTACAGGACTATGATAATTCCTTGTGTAAAATATGCTTCGTCTTGTCCAAATGGTGTATGCAAATAACTATCAGTGGCATAAATTTTAAATTTCTGGAATTCTTTCTTATTGTATCTATTTCCTTCTACCTCTTTTTCACCATGTTGTTTTGTCTTTCTTTCTTTCCATTTTTTTTTCCATTGCAATAGGTTTCAATTGTGGGGAAGCTGCTAATTTTGGAACTCCACAATGGCTTAAAGTAGCTAAGGAAGCTGCAGTGCGTAGGGCTGCCATGAATTATCTACCCATGCTTTCCCATCAACAGCTGCTATACCTGCTAACTATGTCATTTGTTTTAAGGTGCACATCGTATTTACTACAGTTAATTTCTCTGCTTAGGTTACGTAACTTCCTTTTCTGTGTGTGTTTATGATGATTTGTATAGACTGTCCTCTTAAAGTCAACAAAATGAAAGCTTTTTGCCTCATGGAGCAAAGATGCTTATTGAGTATAAATTGGGCTAGCAGTTTCTGCTTTTCTGATTTATACGAAAGATAAGAGATACTTGCCATAAGTAAAATTGTGATGGAGATGGACATTTAATATGTGCAATTATATCTCATTTAGGTTCAGATTGAGCACCATGGTCCATAATTTTATAATACTGTGCCTTGCATATCCTTATATTTGGTCCACAAAGAATTTTGAGGTACAAGAAATATCGTCGAATTCATCTTACATTCGATTAATATTTTTAATTGCAATTTTGTGATTTAAATGGTTGTTAAAGTTCGGGGTTTTACAGGTTTATATTTTCATGCTATCGTCAATGCATCTCTTAATATGTCAGATGACATTTAGGTATAAGTGGAAGGAATTGTACTTTGAATGTCGCACAATTATGGCTGTCCTTTGAAGTTCAATTCTAAAGTCTACTTTCTGATTTCCATTTTCAGTTATGGATGCAAGATACAATTGGAAGTAATCTGCATTAACATTGTTAATTTGTCATGATTGTGGAATGCATTGATAATTGCAAAATTGAGATAGGTCTGACCAAATCATTATGTCTTTATGACTTGCTATCCAGGAAATAACATTTTGTTCTGTGCTGGAAGTTGAAACTGCACTCTTGCTTCTATAGAAAACTTGATTGTCCATTAGATTTTGTTTGCTTATTGCCCTCAAATTTAAGTGTGCATGACATTAATGCATCTCATCACTAAATTTGTTTTAATGCCAGAGTACCGAGATCATTGTTACCAGGTGCACGGAGTTCTCGTCTTAGAGATCGTATAAGAGAAGAAAGGGAGTTGTCAGTGAAGAAGGCTTTTATAGAGGATATTTTGAAAGAAAACAACATTTTATCTGTTATTCTTGGGAAAGAATCTGCTTCTAATGTGGTTATATGGAACCCTGATTTATTGCCATGTCCAAGTAAAGAGCCCCAGTTACTCAATACTGTTTCTAGCACAACTGAAGAAAATGTTTTACATACTCGTTCTGAAAATAATAAGAATACTACTGAGAAAGACCTGTTTAAGGAGATGAGTTTGTGTATGGAAACTCTCAATGATCTATACATGGATGATGATGATTTGTCATGTGATTTTCAAGTTGATTCTGGGACATTGGCATGTGTGGCCTGTGGAATCCTTGGTTTTCCCTTTATGTCTGTGGTGCAACCATCTGAGAGAGCATCTGTGGAAGTTCTCCCTGTGGATCATCCATTGGTTCAAGAAAGATCAAAGGCAGAAACAACTGAAAATTTTCATTCATCCGCTGTCCCCGATGGTTCTATTGGGGGCTCTTTTCCAGGTTTGGGTTAACATATTTCTACCACTCTCTAGTGCACTTTACCAAACCGTTTTTTCCCACACAATTCATCTTGTTTCGAGGTTCTTTACTCAATTTCAAACGCATGACACCATGATGTCTCAAGAAAATCTGCTAATTGTTTTGTATAACAGTAGTATAGATCTCATCTAGGGACTATGAAATTCTTATTTCATATTTTTATGCACTTGATATGGAGAAAAATGTTGAAGAATATTGAACTTAAATATTTTGATATCGCAAATCATTTTGGAGAAAATTATGTGGAGGTGCCTACCACTTACCATATTTAAGAAAATTTTTAGTATTCTTTTCATTTCATGTAGACGTCAACCATTAATATTTCATTAGGATGGTTTTTGCAGTCAAGCATCTTTCGCTGTTTGCAGTCAAGCATCTTTCGCTGTTTGCAGTCTCTGTTTCTAGTTCCATTTTTGGATATAATTCTGTGTCAGCTAATTGCATTGGATATCTACTACATCCTATATGTTTCAAAATATTATAAAGTTGGACAGCTTTTGTTATTGTCTGGGTTTGAGATTTTATGTAAAGACACTAGAGGAACCATATTTAATTACAGTTGTCTAATCTGTGGCTTGCACTGGGTGTTAAATTAAATGATGTGTATATTGAGCAATAGGTAAACAAAAAGAAAGAGACGTACATGGGGTATCATTAAAAGCAAATGAAATTATTTATCGAGGCCAATTGAATTCTTGTTCCATGCATCCCCTTCAGATGCTAAAGTGAGTCAGTTATGTGATTTATTCTTGATTCTACAATCTGCTTTGCTTCTGATTTTTCTCTGTTTATTGCAGATCTGGCATTGCCCGCAGGGTGGAATAATTCTAGTAAATTTTTCAGACCTCGGATTTTCTGCCTTGAGCATGGTCTCCAAGTTGAGGAGTTGTTAAGATCTAAAGGTGGAGCAAATGTGCGTATAATTTGCCATTCAGGTGAGATGGGCTTTAAATTTGTCTGTTCTTTGGTTCAGTAAAATGAGATTTTATCTGTTTGTACATGCATTATCCACACTATTATTTCATTCTTCATCGATTACAGTTTGCAAATTTTCAGAATATTTTAATTTTGTTTTCCTAAATTCTTGTAGATTACCAAAAAATGAAGGCACATGCTGTCGCCATTGCAGAGGAGATTGATGTTCCTTTCCATTATAAAGAGATTCCACTAGAAAATGCATCTCACAAAGATTTAAACTTGATATGTCTTGCAATTGATGATGAAGATCGCAATGGATGTGCAGAAGATTGGACCTCAAAAATGGGGATCAACTTACGGTATTGTGTAAAAGTTAGAAAGAACTCTCCATCTAATAAAGTCCAGCATGCTTTAGCTTTGGGCGGCCTATTTTCTGATGGAACTGCTTCAGATTTCTTAAACATAAAATGGCAATCCAAAAGATCCAGGTCCCAGATTTCATTCAACAAATCTGTTCAGTCTAAGCCATGTGATGCTATTGAAGCAAAGAAGGATAATGTACTTGGGAAAAAGTCAGATACTAAAAAAGAAGTAAAACTTATTCAATATACAAGGAGGAAGTATAAGGTGAAGATAGATTGTTCCACAACTTGGGATGATGGCCTCTTGAGTAGGCACGTGACAGGAGATGTTTCAGTTGCCTGTTCTGAAGATCTTATTAAGCATACTCTAAAACCATCTAAGACTAATTCCTTTAATGCTGGGATTAGGAGAAATGCTTCTGAAATGTGTTTCTCTCCCACTGGAATCTCTGGTGCGCTGCATGATGTCCAAGTGCTTGAAGTAACTGGTGATATGAGTTTGAATTCTGGTCCTTTACATATCACTGATTCACTTCTCCCTGCTATGGTTGGTGTTGGACATGTTGCGAGACAGGTTGAGAATGAAACTGTGGAAAAGCCAAGTAGGAATGAAGACGCACGAAATTTAGTTGTCTGTTGTGATTATACATTACAACACGAAGAAAAGGTCACTGGAGAAACTGGTGTGGGTGGGGACTCTAATGCCACTAGATGCTCTAGCCCATGTGTGAGTGGAGCCATTGAAAGATCTGACATTCAAGGTTGGTACCAAACGAAACAGAATGTCAGCCATGGGAATGAAACTTGTAATATGGTGTCTGAAGGACAGCATCAAGATCTGGCTGGTAGAGATGTTTTGGTGAACAAGGATTGTGATCTTCCTGAGCCATTTAGTTTAAATGTCTCTTCCTCACCTGTAGGACAAATGGAGAGATAGTTGCCGAGTAAATTTGCGTGAATAATGATCGTCTGACTTCAGATACTGAAATGAAGCAGGAACAGCAAACTAGAGGTAAAAGCAACAAGATTGAGTGCATTTTGTGTAGTGACGCGACAATAGATCAGCTTGCTGCCTCGGAAAGAAGCAGCGAATATCTACAGGGGACCACGAATGAACAGATAACGGAACATGCCTCTAGTTCTGCTGGGAAACTGGAAACAGATCAGTCAACTATTGCCTCTGTGGAAGGATTTCCTGAAGTACTTGAACGGACGTCGTTGGAAGAAGATGTGTGTGTTGGCTTGAAGAATTTAGACACTGAAGTGCAGGAGGAAATTCACTCAGGCAGTGGGCTGTCTACAAATGATGAAGCACATGAAATATGCCAGACTGCAGCTGCTACTAATGAGAAGGAAACTCTGTTTAAAAGGTGTTCTGGAACGGAAGAAGAATCCTGCACTGCGGACAATATCCTCAAGGGCCAAGAAGTTTGTTCGCGAGAGCTTGAAAGCATTGAATCTACTGTGGTGGATTCAAGATCAATTACTGGAAAGGGCAGAAAAAGAAAGAATGAATTAGAGCAGTTAACGGACAATAAATTAACTGTCGGTGTCTTTATTAGAAGCCCATGCGAAGGATTGAGGCCAAGGGCTGGGAAAGATGCATGTAGAAGTGTGGTAGATGATGATGAAATAATGCAGGAGAATCCGGTGATAAAGAAAGCCAGAAAACTTTCTGATGCCTCAGTTTGCACGAAGAGGAAAGAAACGGTAAAAAGACCTCACAAGTGTGACCTAGAAGGTTGCCCCATGAGTTTTGAGACCAAGGCAGAACTACAGTTGCACAAACGTAACCGATGCCCAATAGAAGGTTGTGGGAAGAGATTTAACTCGCACAAATATGCAATAATTCATCAACGGGTTCATGAAGATGATAGACCCCTGAAGTGCCCATGGAAGGGTTGCTCAATGTCTTTCAAGTGGGCATGGGCGAGAACCGAGCATATACGGGTGCATACTGGAGAGAAGCCATACAAATGCAAGGTCGAGGGGTGTGGCCTTTCTTTCAGGTTTGTATCAGACTATAGTCGGCATAGAAGAAAAACAGGACATTATGTGAATACACCTGCCTGAAGATATGGGATGTTTTGGGCTGGTTTTGTATCATATGGAAATGGGAAGTTGGATTTTGCGGCCATTAAGAGGCCTACAAAATCAGGTGTAAAGTGTTCCGGTTAGAATGTAGGCAAGAGTTAGATTTGATCCTTTTGTAGGTTGACATTCACGATTATTTTTTGAACCAAGTGATAGTTGAAAACCCTTTGACTGTAGTGTTTTCTTCAGTCGAAAGATCATTCCTTTTTTCTTTGAATGGGAAGGAAGGCCGCAATAAAAACCATCATTAAGAGCAGTGAAGAAAAATCAACATGTTGAATTACAGACTAAGCTTTATGCGCACACTTTATGCATGTGCCTGATAAATTTAATGGTCAATAATCTTATTTCATCAATATTGAGGATCACGATTGAATTTTAGTTAGATATAATATATATTTTACACTTTAAAATTTTCTAAAAATACTTCATACTTAAATTTTTTGAGTATACTATAATACATTTGAAATTAGCAAATGTATATATTTTATCATCTTAAAAAAGAATTTAAGTTAAAATATTTATTTAATGGCATGTATTATTTAAGAGAGCAATGAGTGCATTTTGATTAAATTCAAGAAATAATAGATAATTTTTTATTAAATTTAGATGTATTATAGGTCTTAAAAAATATAAGGTATAAGAGGTATTTTTGAATAATTTTAAGATATAAAATGCATATTATAAGAGGTATTTTTTAATAATTTTAAGATTAAAATGCATATTATGTCTTTTAATTATTGAATTCATTGTATCTCATGGGAAATTGGCATTAGAGTGTCCTTTATTCAATGCTCTTTTGTAGACACGTTGATTTTAGGTCTAGAATTTTCTTATATATTTGGACTATGACCCGACCCGAAAAGTTCGTGGTGCGACCTGAAATGTGAAAAAAATGGGAATCTGTGGTGGAAGCGAAGGGCTTAGGCCGATAGGCCGAAGCCCGACACTGATTCCAATAGGGGTGCGGGGGTGAAGCCCCGCGGTATGGACCTATTCACCTTTTCAAGCCTATGATCATAACCAGAGACAGGCTCAAGTAACCTGAAACCCAAGTCCGCACGGACTAACATGGCACAAGTCCGCCTGGACTTACTGCTATAAGGTCCGCGCAGACTAACCCAAAGCCCACGGACTAACATGGCATAAGTCCGCACGGATTTACTGCTATAAGGTCCGCGCGGACTAACCCAAAGCCCACGGACTAACATGGCACAAGTCCACACGGACTTACTACTATGAGGTCCACGCAGACTAACTCAACCTAGCCCAAAGCCCACAGACCAACATGGCATAAGTCTGCGCGAACTTACTGCTATGAGGTCCTCGCGGACTAACCCAACCATGCCTAAGTCCACACGGACTAAGCCATATACGTCCGCACGGACCTTCCGACGCAAAACTTCTAGAAGTGCGGAATTCCTATTTAGGCACTAATTCCTAATCCTAGAAGAACTCTGAACGAGAAATCCATTCACCAACCTTATAAATACCCTTCCCATCAACCTATTTGGGAGAGCTCAAGGGAGAACAACAAAGAGGAATACCCACAACACACAATTGAAAACAATTGATATAAGATCCACTCTACTAGTCCTAAGCCATCACTGAAATTATTCTTCCAAAACCCAGCTATTGTCTTGTTGCTTAGTGCTCACTTCAAGGTAAGATATGAGCCTATTTTCATCATATTCATGCATTTACTTGAGTTGTTTGTTTAACCAATAATCTCCCATGATTAATTGTCAAGTGAGGTGGTTCTACGTAATCCCCATGACAATTATAAGAGTAGATTAACCTCTCAAATCGGTTTAATAATGTTCTAATTGTTCATGTAAATTTGTAATCGCATTACATTCTAGAACTGACGTCTAGGTCCGCGCAGACCTATTTTGAATGACAGAAGGTCCACACGGACCTATAAATTCAATATGTATGTGGTATAAGGTCCGCGCGGACCTATTAATTGAATATATATATAATATGAGGTCCGTACTGACCATGGTACGATAACAGTAATATGTTTGCCTTGTGTATTATATTTTAATGTGTTCTGTTCACCATGTTAGCATGCCCTCATAACTGTATCATGTTGCATGATCATTATGTTCCTCAATATGCATGTTGTTAGTATTATGGAATTAATTTAAGTCCGCATGGACTTCCTATCACAAGGATCATAGTCCGCACAAACATACTTGCTTCACTCCTATATATTATGCTATTTAGTCCGCACGGACTCCCTCTCATGAGGAACATAGTCCGCACGGACATTATCTTTGATTTTCAGTTTTGACATATATTCGTATTTTGTCCTTGTTATGTGTCATTTTATATATTCTGCATCTGGTATCATTTAACCTCTTTCTTTGAGTTGTATGTAAGTGGCCTATCTCATTGGACTGGAGGTCCGGACGGACATAATACCTATTATGGGAAGTAATCTGCACGAACTAACATCAATGACTTATATAATCCACATGGACTAATCAACGTATAGATGAGACCATCCTAATGCCTTGTTTTATTTCCTTTGGTTCTGTACTTATTATTTTTTCTTGTCTATTCTGGGTTGTAATAGGTAGTAAATAACCTATTTTACACGTCAATTGTTTAACTTTCACATAAACAATTTTATACATAATTAATTGATGTTTTTTAATAAAATAGATTTGTATTTCCTTAATCAAAAGTCACATGAAAAAATATATTTTAATAAAGGCCAATCTCCTAGAGATGGGAGTTGGGCAATTACTACCAATTCCTATCGAATTATGGATAGTTGTCAGGCCACATAACAATTAAATAATAACCCGCTTTATGGATGTACAATTTACATTCTTTAAATACTGTTATTTACTTTCATACATGCAAAGGTGACATAAATGCTTTAAATATAACGCATACTTATTTGATAAGGGATTGATAAAAATTATAATATACAAAAAAAGGCATATTATAAGGACATGAATAAGATTTGAAATTTTTATAGAAGATCAGAGGTCTTGGTGTAGAGGCCAAGTGGCGACTCCACTAACCACTCTCGTCCCCTGTAAAAATATCATAATCTCTACACTCTTGTAGTTGTGGTTATTAAAATTAGACCGGACCAATCGATCGAATTTCAAACTAGATATTAGTTTAGTCGGGTTCAGCGTTGAAATTTGGATTGACAAAAAATTAGATTGAATCAGTTTAAACCGAAAAAAATCGGTCGATTTGAGAACTGGAACTGGAAAAAACGGTTTGAATCGAAAATTTTCACTTTTGCTCATTTTTTTTCATTTTTAGTTTACATTATCTTAGGCTTGTAATTTTTTTATTTTAGTATACTTTTTCTATAATATTTAGCACTTTTTTTAAGTTATTTTTATGATTTAAGAGCAATTTAAAAATATTAGTGATAAAATTTATTCAATTGATTATATTTTAATTAATGGATAATTAGAATATTTTAAAGTTTAACTATTTTAATAAATTTTTTTAATTAATAATAAGAAACCATAAGTAAATTATATTAAATAGAATAGAAACATATTAGTTTTATTATTGATTTTTTTAGAAAATTTTATCATACGAATAAATTACACCACCTCCACTTTCATTTTTTCGAAATAATTAAACTCCCCATATTTATATTTTTAATAATAATTTATTATATTATTATTGTTAAATTTATTTTTATATATACCAACTATTTACTCATCCATTTTAGACAATTTATTTAATATAATATTACTCATATTATATTATTAAATTTTTAAAAATTGATTTTATTTAAAAAATAAAAAATTCTATTCAATCTAGTCCATGCAGTTGAACCATAACTTAGTTTGTTGTCCGATTCATTATCCGATCCGATTTTAATATCATTTCTTATAGCTCCTATATAGGTCTTCTTTTGGCTTCATTTTTGTTGTATGTGTTCTTGTTGATTTTTTTTTAATATTTATGTTGAATAACTGGGAAGAAAAAAAATAGGGATCCCAATTCAACTCTTCTATTCAAGATGATAATAGGTTGAAT
Organism: Hura crepitans; assembly: GCA_948208565.1. NCBI lineage: Eukaryota > Viridiplantae > Streptophyta > Magnoliopsida > Malpighiales > Euphorbiaceae > Hura > Hura crepitans. The sequence goes on from CANXYI011757451.1 coordinate 11,513, forward strand.
ATTTTGAATAATTAACCTGTTATAATCTCAATAGAATAAATCTTAATATATATATATATATATATATATATATATATATAACAGAATAGATTTTCTCTAATCGTGACACATGATTTCCTCTTCAAATAGGTAGCCACATGTCACTCATAGAATTTTTTTTATTTTCTTTGTACTTTAAATTGCTAATAAATCTACTACAATAATCTATGTGTCTACATTGAAATTGCTTTCAAAATTTTAATCTTAATATATACTGTAATATCGTGACATATATATAAAGTAGAATAAAATTCTTCTATGAGCGACATGAGGCATCCTCTTCAAATAGGTTACCACATGTCATTCATACAAAAATTCTATTTTTTTTATTTTCTTTATACCTTAAGTTGCTAATAAATTTACTAAATTAAGCATCATTTTGTTATGATTGTCACATGTATAAAGTGTCTATACTGAAATTGCTTTCAAAATCTTATTTTTAATATATATAAATAGCAGAATAAAATTCTCTTATGGCATATAAAAGACTCAATAAATTTATATGGAAAGAATTAAAGATAAGTGAAAAAATTATACAAAAGGAATTAAAGATAAAAACAAAAAAAATAAAATTACACTTCGAAATGTGTTGGTTCCGAAGCACTCAAGAGGGGGGGTGAATTGAGTGTTTGAAACACTTTTGAAAAAAAGGATTTTTGGTCTATGTTTAAAGGCAAATGCAGTTTAGAATACTTTGTTCTAATTCTGATCCAACACTTTGAAAGAAATATTAAACTCAGAGATTTTTTAGAATCATACAAAGTTCACTTTAAATTAATCAGAAGCATTAGAAACAATCTAAACTTGCTTTTAAAATTTAATGAAAAACAAGTTAATGCATATGATAGGAATAGAGTAAAGATTAACTCAAGATTTTATAGTGGTTCAGCAAATCCAAGCCTACATCCACTTCTCAAGTCAATACACTTGAGTTTTCTTTCAATCAACTCTTTCCTGGCAAGAG
>CANXYI011757522.1:0-11603 GCA_948208565.1 Hura crepitans
TTTATGCATTTCCCTTGATAAGTATAAGTGCAAAGTTACACATCCATAATATATGTCATTAAGCCATCCGGCCAAAGCATTATAAAATGCATCATACATGCATTCATTCATCTTATACCATATACTTAAATATTTTAACCATCATTTATTCGTTCATAATCAAAATGCCTCCAATTTTAAACATACATAACCAAGGATGTCACAAAGGTCATTCAGCCACTAAGCCTTATGCCCCATCATTTATTATCCATTACAATGTATATAACTCATTTAAACCCTTTGGTACACCCGACATATATATATATATATATATATATATATATATATATATATAAGCATTCATCATCATTATCATACTTACTCAAATCTCACATACCAATTCCTGCTTTTATACCTATTCGCCACATACCCATTCACATGGAATTTATTCATCTAAGACACATTATACATCTAAAACCCATTAAACATATCATATGATATGTAATTAAATTTTAGGCAAGCATAATATCTCATATGGACATAATCATTGACCTTTAACATAATTTCATCCATTATGGATATAATATCCTCACACACTACATAAGTTAATCTTGTCAATTAATATGCATCATTATACATCCATCACATGTACAAACTTAATTAAATTCACTTATATACATAATTATGCATATACACCTAAATACACCTCATCTACAACATAATACACACATATGCACCATAAGCAATATATGGCTTCCACACCGATTTGCACACAATTCAAGCTTCACAAATACATCATCACATATATTATTCATCATACAACACAATTAATGTCATTAATTACACACAAATAGACATTTAACCCATAATGCCTCAAATAGGCATAATATGCAATTTAGGGCTTTTTACCAAATTAACACAATTTAGTCTAATTACACATACCGAGAGAGTTATAATACACTCTCAAGGACTAGCTACACCTCTTTTTCCCTTTGTCCTGCAATTTGTCAACTTTATCAATTACGGGTTATAGATTCATTTCGTTAAAATCCATAATAAATCATACAAGCATTCAAAAATAAATCCAACCACATATAATGACTCTTACGCACCCTAAAAACATACAAAAAGATCAGGTTTCAAAAATTCTTACTCGAACTAAAAAGTCAATATTCATCGAACTCAAAATCGGGCAAATTCCTTCGATTTTCTTCTAAAATTCCACTTGAAATGGCATCTAAAAGTCGTGAGGACTCATGTATTTTAGTTAAACGAGAGAAATCAGAGTTAAAATGAAGGATTAAAGGCAACAATAGAGGAAATCCTCCATGTGTAGCTAACAGCTTTAAGAAAGGGAGAGGAGAGTGAGTTTTGTTTATGTTTGACCAAGAAATGAATAAACTTGACCTATTTATAGTTTTTGTTTTAACCCCAATTTAATCTCATTTAATCATGAAAAATTAAATTAATTTAGGCTCTACAACCTTCTAAAAATTGGAGCTCAAAAAATAAAAAAACTGAATTAATTGGCCACTTTTTATATTACCTAATTTTGGTAAAAATACTTTCTGAACTCTAAAATTGTCAATTTTAGCACCAATAGGCTAATTAGAATTTTTGAGTATCAAGTCATATAAATCCCTAAATTTTTGAGCAACTTTTTATTATTTTATAGTTAGTTTAAACTAGGTCACTATTCATGTAATACTACTGTAAAATTTAATAGTTATTTTTAACCACCTAAATGACTTTGTTTTGACTTTAAATTTCACCCAAAATTATATTATAATTAGGACTTGCATTTAGTAAAATTATTGCCCCCAGTCTCAAGAAAGCACTATTACATCTCGGAAAGTATTATTTATAATATCAAGATTTTTCAGGCATTACAATTACCATCCCCGTTACTAAGAATTCCTTGGAGGATCATGGTCAAAATTTGAAGTTTTGGCAAGATTAAACTAATGAATTTGCTTCTCCTCCTTCACGGCTCTTTTTTTATTCTAAAGATGCATCATGAACTTCTTTAAGGTTGTATTAAATTAAAAGAAAAAAAACCTTGTCACTAAGACTTTCCTTTTTTTTTCTTGTTCTTCCAATATTGCCCTTTCATTTGTGTTTGCTATTTCAACATCCTTTGCATCAATAATACTTCCACTTCTTTTATTTATATTTCTTATTATTATTCTTACTTAACAAGTAATACATCGCATCTCTTTTTTAATTGGCATATGAAACTTTATTTTTATATAATATCTTTTGGCAAGTATTACAAGGAAGAAAGAAAATGAAAGGTAATTCGAAAAGGCATAATAATCTCTTAAATGGAAGTAGATAATGATAAATCAAATTTATTTAATGACAATCTAAGTATCAAATACATAAGGGAACTTTCTAAACATAGTATCTCCGAACCATATTAGTGTTTATTGGTTCCAAAAATTCATCTCCATCCATTTTGGCTAAAATGAGGGGCTCTCCTAAAAAAGCTCTTTTCACTATATATAAACCTTTATATTTGGGTGCCCATTTTCCTTAAGGATCTGAATGACATAAAATGATTTTCTTAAGCACTAAATCACTTTCCTATAATTCCCTAGACTTCATGTTCTTTGTATGACCTTTTATGATATGTTTTTGATATAATTGACCATGACACAGTGCAGTTAACCTCTTTTTATCAATCATATTGAGCTAATTATATTGCATCTTCACCCATTCATCATCATCTAAGCCTACAACTAATATTATTTGTAAAGATGAGATTTCTATTTCCACTAGGAACATAACTTCCATTTCATATACTAAAGATTATGGTGTGGACCCTATGGATGTTCTTGTCAATTTTTGATACCCATACAATGCGAAAGGAAGCATCTCATACCAATCTTTATAAGTAGTCACCATCGTTTATATAATCTTTTTAACATTCTTGTTAGCAGCCTCCACAACTCTTTTCATTTTTTGATGATATAAAGTTGAACTGTGATTAATAATTTTGAATTTTTCGTATAATTCTGATACTTCTTTGTTGTTGAGTTTTTGGCATTATCCATCTATTATAGCATGTTGTAACTACATATAATGTTTTGCTTTAAGAATTTAACAACGACTCCCTTGGTTATATTTGTGTATGATTTTGCCTTCACCCATTTAGTGAATAGTCAATAGCCACTAAGATGAAACAATAGCCATACGAGGCTTTTGGTTCAATGGGCCCAATCACACATATATCTCACATAGCAAAATGCCATAGATATGTCATTACTTTCAATGAAGATGATAGAGCATGAATTTCATTAGCATATACTTGGCATTTGTGGCATTTTCATGCAAATTAAATGTAATTAAACTCTATTTTTAGCCAATAATACCCCATCTAGAGTATTTTCCTTGCTAAAGAATGCCTACCTAGGTATGTCCTATAACATCCATCATGTATTTCGATGACTTTTTGGTTTCCTTTTCATCAACACATTTAATGACTGTGGTATCAAAATTCCTTTTATACAATACATACCCACTTAAAAAGAAATTCCCGACCAAATGTCTAATAGTCCTTTTGACATTTTTATTGGCCCCTGTAGGATATACTCAGTTCTTTATGTATTCCATAATATCATGATACATTCCCATTTAACTCCTTTTGTATGTTTGAGCAATAAGCTTGAGTTTTTCGCACTTTTATTTTGATGAGTGGCATTCTTCTACAATTATCTAATTTAAACATTATAGCCAAAGTGGCAAGAGTATCAAAAATCTATTTTTCTACCCTTATAATGTGTTAAGACTTGAGGTAATCAAATTTATCAACCATATTTTTAGTGTGATCCTAATATGGTTCAATTTAATATCCTTAGTTTCCCAAATGCCATTTAATTAGTTTATGACCAACACAAAATCTTCATAAACTTCCAAATTCTTAACTCCCATATCTATGGCTGCTTATAACCCCAATACACATGCCTCATATTCTACTACATTGTTGGTGTATTCAAAATATAACTTTGCAGTCACAAGGTAGTATTTAACCATTTAGAGTTATTAAGATAGTGCTAATCCCATATCCTAGCAAATTTAAGGCTCTATCAAATTTTATGATTCAATTCCCAAAATGATCACCTTCTTTTCCTATAGCTAGGATATCCTCATATAGGAAATTTAGAGTTATAGGATTTTCACCATCAATTGCTAATTGTGCTTAAAGATTTGCTATTATGCTTCCTTTTACAGCTTTTCTTATGATATATATTATTTTGTGTTCACACAACAACATTTGCCACCTGGCTATTCTCAATATCAAAGTAGGCTTTTTAATTTTATAAGATCCATTCTCATAATTAAATATGTGACATAATAAAGCATGTAATGCCTCAAGCGATGAGCTATCCATGTTGACGCTAGTATGCTTTTATCTAGCAATATGTACTTGGTTTTATAGTTAATGAACTTCTTACTTGCATAATAGATTACTTATTCTTTTCCTAACTCATTTCTTTTCCCTAACATAGCTCCAAATAGCCGAAAATTGATTGTGAGATACAACAATATTAGCTTATCTATCATTGGTGGTTGCAATACTAGCGAATTCTACAAATGCTCTTTGATTTTACCAAAAGCTAGTTAACCTTCTTCATCCCATAGCCTCAGATTTTTCTTCCTTGGGAGTTTAAATATTAGCTCATATTTAGAAGTTAATTATGAGATGAATCGAGCTATATAATTTAATTTACTTAGGAAAATCCTTACTTCTTTCTCTATTCAAGGAGAGGGCATTTCATTTATTGCTTTAATCTTATCAAGATCTACCTTTATCCCTTTCTGACTGACTATAAATCCCAAGAACTTCCTAGAGGTAATACCAAATTTGCATTTTACAGGATTTAATTTGAGCTGATATTTCCCAAATCTTTGGAATAATTTTCTCAATATTTCAACATGATCTTCTCCCGATCTAGATTTTACTATCATATCATTTGCATAGACCTCCAACTCTTTATGAATCATGTCATGAAAAAGGGTTACCATAGCCTTTTGGTATGTTACGCTAGTATTCTTTAAACCAAATGGCATTACTTTATAGCAAAAAGTTCCCTATAATATGATAAATGTGGTTTTCTCTCTATCATCCTAGAATAAATTTATCTGGTTGTTTTTAGAGAATCTATCCATGATGGAAAACATATAATGTCCTATAGTATTGTCGACCAGAACATCGATGTGGTGTAACAAGAAGTCATCTTTTGGGCTTGCTCTATTAAGATCTCAATAGTCTACATAGACTCTCACTTTCCTATCCTTTTTAGGTGCCAGGACAATATTTGCTACCCACTTAAGGTATTTGCCTACCTCTAGGAATCTAGCATTAAATTGCTTCTTTATTTCCCTTTTAACTTTTAACAACACACCAAGTTTCATTTTTCTTAACTTTGTCTTTACTGGCTTAAATTCTAACTTTTAAGTAATTTATGTACTATGATATTAGTGTCTAGTCCTGGCATATAGACTAGGCAAACATATTCTTATATTCCCACAGCAGTTCGACCATTCTTCTTTTCAATTTAGGAGGCAACTCTGTTAATTTTTACTTCATTTGGATTTTTTGATGTCCTTAAATTCATTATTTGTATTGATTTATATTTAGGTCTCATAGCTTCTTTTTCACGTTTGAATATCCTTTCTAATTTTAGGGATATTTTTACCTCATCTTCCTCTAAACTTCCCTCTAAACTAATCTCATTTATTAAATTATTGAAATCACATTTTGGTTCATTATCGTATACATCTTTTAAGTGATTATTATCCTTGAGCACATGTGTGAAAATAAAGAAATAAATTCGAGTAAAGAAAGTGGATAAAGCAAAATGTGCAATTTATTTATCTATAATAGAATGAAAGTTAAAGAAGCCCATGTGAATTTTATTGGCCTTGGGCATAGCCTATTATTTACTAATGTTAGATTTAATTTATTATGCTCTTAATTACTTTAAAAAAGATAAAAGATCATAATATTTCCATTTTGGTAACTCATAACATGCCTTACAAAGATATGGCCAGTCATCTAAATATCCCTCTTGTTTGTTAATCATGTTAACACTGGGGATTTCCTTGCTTTCACCCATATCTAGCATAAACCATCCAATGCTTCAAAAACTTGTTCTAACTTAGGGTATTCCATACGAGGAACTAATGCTTTTGGTTTTAGAGTTTTGCCAATCTTTTCTCCTATCTTTCCCAACTTTCTCCTCATGTCTTCATTTGCAATTTGATATCCCAATCCTACTTTATCGATGTTATTGTAAAGCTTTACCAATTCTCTCATACCTTGAAGACCATTTCTCAATCTTTGTCCAACCCGATATCCTTTATCCATCATTCTTTTGGCCACCATGATAGTTGCTTTAGGGAAATAAGTCTTTTAAAGCTCTTCACCTACTAAGATAATCATGGCATTCACCACTTCTAAAAATTGGAAAGAACCTTCTATAGCTTCCTCGGCTACTTCTGTGTGATGAGCTTTAACCAGCTTGGTGTCCATTTCTCCATATACTTCTATCAAATTTCCCTCAACTATGAATTTCAGCTTTTGATAAAGAGATGAGGGGACTTCTCCTATGGTATAAATCTAGGGCCTTCTAAGTAGCATATTGTATATAGGACTTATCTCCATAACTTAAAAAGTGATGTTGACCACTATAGGTCCTACTTGGATAGGCAACTCAATCTCACCTTTGGTATCCCTTCTTGTACCATCGAAGGGTCTCATTGTCATATTGCTTGTTTTTATGGAGTCATCGGTCAACAATTTGACTAAGGTGTATTTTGGCATAACATTGAGGGATGATCCATTATCGACCAATACCTTTGCTATAGAATGATCCCTATACTAAACTGAGATGTGCAATGCTTTAACATATCCTATGCCTTCTGGTGGAATTTCATCATCTTTCCACTATGTTATTCAAGCTCTCGATAGATATTTCATGCTGCACATTAGCCTTATTTAGCACTTTAAGAAGTGCTTGACGATGCAATTTAGATGCTAGGATTAGGGATAGCAATAAGATATGAGTTGGTGTCTGATTGAGTTGTTCAATAATTTTATACTCATTTTGCTTTACCAATTTTAAAAACCTACATATTTCCTCCTCAGATTTTGTTCTTTTAGTCTTGAATGATTGTTTCTGCTCAGTTTCTAAAATAGCCCCTTCATTTGAATCTACCTCTTTCCCTTTTTTGCTATACTCCATTCCTCATTTCACTATTGATTTAACATTTTTAGAATGATAACATCGCTTGCTCCTTATCATTTCTTCTACTCCTGTTATGTTTTCCATATCTTCTTCCATTTCAGTCCATTTTTCCTTTTGGGTGGTAATAATGTGTTCATATTTCCATGGCAATTCCTTGGAACTCCTATATAGGAAAGGCTTTAGAGCTTTTAGTGTAATTTTTGTCAATTTTTTGACAATGATAAAGGCTCGATTTCAGCTATTTTAAGGGAACAATAGATTATGATTAGGATCGGCATGTCTGGCTTCCTTTTTAGCATTCCTATATCCTCTACTGAGTTATTGATTGATATGAATTTGCCATCTATTAGGTCTTAAACTTATTTTTTGAGGGATTTATTTCCTCCCTCTATATCTATTGGGAATATAATTTAAGCTTTGACTAGAGCTTCAAATAGATATTTATTACTCATTATTGATTCTGCATCTGGACTCAATTGATTTTCTTTCTTATTCAAAATTGCCTTACTTTGCCCTCTATATAATTTGGTAGTGGGTTTTTCATTACACTTAAGGATGCTTGCTTTCCTTTATCAAATTTAAGTCATCCTATATCTAAAAGATTTTGTACTTGCTTCTTAAATGTAGTGCAATTTTCAATGATGTGTTCTATTATTCCTGTATGATATTTACACCTACCATTTTGATCGTAGTACTTTAGAAATAGTGGTGTGATGGGTTTCAAAGGATGCAAACTAACCAAGTTATTTTACAACAATTGGGGTAATAATTTTGCATATGCTATTGGAATCGGGTTAAAATGTTCAACTTTTTTCTTTGCCTTGTTCCCAAACTAGTTTGTCCTTTTAGGACCCCATATTTTGGGAAACTGACTACAACTACAATATGGTCAAAGGTGTACATGTTACATATGTACTTGCCTTTTGCATTTTCCCTTCTTATATCATCTGCATATTTACCTCTTTCTTTTTTCCTATCCCTTGTTTTCTAGTCTCATTTGGATTTGTTTGCTTGTCCTCTATTTTCCATTCTTAATTCCTTGCTTTTATCCTTTATCCTGCTAAGATGAAATCTAAAAAAATTGTTGTAGTATTTGCCAACATCATGTTATAATAAGGGGCCTCAAGGATGTCTAAGAAATTAGAGATCAATTCTTTTTTTGTGAGAGGTAAAATGACCTAGGCAGTTTTGTCTCTCTAATGCTATGCATATTCTGTGAACATTTCAAACCCCTTTTTCTCTATGACATGTAAATTGTCTCGACCAGGAGCCATATCTATGTTATGCTTACACTATTTCAAAAATGCATCGACCAGATTTTTCTATCTCCTTATATGTGCCTTACCGAGCTGCATATACCACCTAAGGGTGGCTCATGTGAGACTCTCTTGAAAAATATGTATGAGTAGCTTCTCATTTCTAATGTAAGTAGCCATCTTACTATAATACATTGATAGATGGTTTTGTGGGCAACTTGTTCCTCCATATTTTTCAAACTCAAAAGTTTTAAACTTGGGGGAATTATTACATCTAGAACTAAACATAGATGTGATGCATTGATGGTTCCAAAAATATTAATGCACTCTATTGCCTTTAGCCTTTCCTCTAAAATTCCTATTTTTTCAAATATCATTTTGACCATTGGTGCACTTAGGGTATTCTTAGGATCATCTAAGTTTAGTACCATTACCAATTTACCTGGTTATTTGATAGGTAACTTTTACTGCATAACTTTCTGGCAAGCTATATTATTCACAAAGTTTTGTCATATCTCAAAAGAATTTTATGGCATTATCCCTGGTGGAATCGTATTTCTTACTATTAGGTTAATAGGGCTTAGTAACATTAAAGGCCTTAAAGGCCTTTCAATTATGCCTTTCCCTTTAAGAAGTTCCATCAATTTTGCTAATTGTTCTTTCAAACTTGTGATTTTAGACAATTGCTTATTCATTTGGTTTATATCCTATCTAAACTCCTCTTGAACATATTTGCCCATTAATTTTCTTTGTCGACAAGTTAAGTACGAATGATTATATGATGAGGTTTGTTCAAGTTAGTAAGCTATTTTGATTACCTGTTATTATTTAATGATCCTATTTAGTCCTCTCATCATTCCTATTTATGCCATGTACAATGTATAGATGTAACTAAACTTAATAATGATTTCAATAAAAACCAAAATACATAATATTTTAACACAAACACAACAATGCATTATTAAGAAGTTCACAACAAATTAAACATAGTTGAAAAGGATGATAGTTTCATGACACCCCTAAATCACTTGAACTGTCTATAAAATGACAGCGCTTGGTGTAAATCCTCTAAAAAGAAAAGTGTCACCTAACCTATCTCTCTCTCCTCTGAAACTTAGGTCTCTTTTAACTCCCCTAAATGCTCTAACAGGCTAGGCCACATAGTGCAAGGTATCAGTTAGATAATGAATCTAGGTAAAACTCGAATGAAGTTATTCTAGTAGTACTCCCTACTATCCCAATACCAGGAAAATTCCAAGTAAAGTTATTCTTGTTAAGCCTAAAAGTGATCGTGCCATGCTTTCTAGACATTAACATAGTCATAAAAGGATTCTAACTAAATTCTTTAACTATTAAGGTTAACTCTACTTGATTCACCTTTATTTACCCCTCTTTTCCCTTTTCTTTGTTCTTGAATCTCGTTTATTAAAATCTCATTTTGAGCCTTAAGCCTTTCCTTTTCTTGCCTAAACAATGCTAAATTTTCATCTAGAGCATGCTCTAATTCTTTTCGTGCCTATGTTTTAGTGAATAATTGGTCCTTTAACATTCAAACATCCTCTTGGAGTTCGCCATTATGTAAGTCTAAATTAAAAGCTTTTTGCTCAACCTCAATGACTACACTAATTTATCTATAACATTTCTTATTAGATATGCATTCTTGTTCCAAAGTTCTAGATAAGGCTAGAAGGGAGTTTCTCTTTCCTCTAATTATTCTTGTGGAGCCCTTCTTACTTCGAGTGGGATAAATCCCTTGCCTCTTTTCTGATGCCACTCAACATATCCCTCAATTGATCCTGATCTCACCACACCTCTTTTCATGATCTTCAAATGATTCCAAGCCTTTGTTATCTTTTCCACTTTTGATATGAAAGTTTCATCTTCGTAATCAAAATTGAACCCATGTATTCTTTCAATCACCAGAATAAATTGAAGAGAGCCTAATTGTCTTCGCACTATTACAGTGTATAAGCAATTCCACCCTATAGTCCTAGTAGAGGGACCCATTTGTATTCTCCATAACTAATGAGCATATTAGCCCTTTTTTCCCATATGGTAACCATGATACATTATCTTCATTAAAATCATGAGAGAATTACGACCATTTCATTATTTTTGGTTGAGTATTAGGCCACTATGCTTACTTGAATTTGGAAACATGATTTTTACACATTAAAATCTTCATCATATTTGAGTTAGGGGAAATGAAATAAAAGAGGACATTTAAAATGATTGAGATCTTGCATGCACAAGAGTGGCAGGCTGTAAAACATCCGCCCCTTTCTATATGACAAAAAGTTAATGCTTTGAAAGTTTCTACCAGTATACATGGTGAAAGGTCCCCTACCTTGTATATTTGGTTGAAACATGTTATCACTCTTTCATCTACTTGATTAAGGTATCTCAGGAATAGAACTAGCCTATAAATTAACAAGGTAAGGATCTGAGAACCCTTTTCTTTATCCAAATGTTCTTGAGCAAAGCAGATCAAAGGCCCAACTTTTACAGCCCATGTGTCAAGGTCTTCCTATCCTAATAACTAATCAGTATGCACCCTAATAATCTTATCTAACTATTTTCTTCCTTTCTCTATTCTAGAATATTTGTAAGTTCTAGGCACCCTTTTTATATTGCATGAACCTATAGTCTTCTATTACTAGTGTCATATCCATATTTCCAATGGTAAAGCACTTGTAACTAGGGACCCGATAATGAATCATGGCTTTAATCATCTTCTAAGGCTTTGGGATGAACATTAAATAAGCAATCCATCCATATTACTCATCTAAATGCCTTTCTCTATTATGTGGTCATTTGTTGCTCAAAAATATCCTTAAGTGGTTTCTAATCACTTTGTTGGAAATTAATTTCTCCTATTTCTAATAGTGATAATATTTTTCCCATTGGGAAGCTATCACCATCATCCAATAAATCTGCTCCTCAATTTTAAGCTTGGAAAACTCAGAGATGATTTTCATCTTTGGATCAATTCTTTTTAGAGCTTGCATAGTGACTTAAAGGTATTTCAATTTGCTAGACCCTATAAAATATTTTTCACAAACATATAAAATGTTAAAGTACACTTGTAATAAATAATTGCAATAATTAAATTTTT
>CANXYI011757546.1:0-11984 GCA_948208565.1 Hura crepitans
AAAAATAGATTACATGGCAATTACCTAAAATATATTCTAATCGAATAAAAATAAAATTACATTTCAAGTATCCTAAAATACAATCTAAATAAATAAAATGAATTAAGATAATAAGCAGAAGAAAATAAAGAGCAAAATAAAAACAATAGCAATAAAAAAGAAATAAAAATAAAGGAATGGTAAAGGGCTACTTCACTGATGTTTAATGAAATGGCTAGTAAATTAAACAACTCGCATCACAACAAAATTACAATGTTAGTATGTTAAATAAAATAAATAATGAATGTAATAATGAAATGAAATAAATAATCAAATAAATACAATGATAATAATGTACAAATAATAAATTATCACATCTAACTATTAGACATATAAAAGAAAAAGAAAGAAAAATAAAAGGAAATGGAGAAAGGTTGATTAACCTACCGTGTATAATTTTCTTCTGGAAAAGATCTTGAAATGGTTGAAAAATTATGTAGAAAGCCTTTAAGAAATATGAAAATGATGTTTGGAAAGCATTTTTTGAGCTTTTAGTGCACGTGTTTAGAGAAAAAGTCCTATCTTTAGAAAAAATTAAACTCTTTTAGAATGGTACAGAGTAAAGTTTTTTTCGATGAACTTTGAGGTAGAAAACAACCATTTTAGAGGCAAAAATGGCCATTTTTATGATAAAACGATCATTTTAAGAAAACGATCATTTTCCCCTTCATAATGGCTATTTTGGTGAAAATGGGCATTTCACCTTGTGAAAATGGTTGTTTCCCTTATTGAAATGGCCTTTTCATTGATGGGTAAAAAAATTTTATGATTTTTCTTGAAAATTTTACCCTATATTGCAGCGGGCTTCACCCCCTACACCCCCTTCACATCAAGATAGGATCGAGCCCTTAATCGACCATAGATACCTATTTTTCTCGCATTTCAAGTCACACCATAAGATTTTTTATGTCAGGCAATGACTTGAAAGAAAAAAATTCTAAGAGAAAACTTTAAGATCTTTGAACTAGATGTTAACATCCCTATTTATTAGGAATTTTTTTCCTTTCTTCATCATTAGGCAATCTGAACATGGAAGCCCTAGAAACCCAGTGTTTACATATATGTAATGTAGAGTAATGAGTAGTTTGGCACTCATATACATGAGTAAGGTTATAGGTTATGTAAATAACCTTAATAGAAACACTTTTCTATATATAAGGATATTAATATGCATGCTTAAAATGTAAATCTAAATATATGGATGTTGATAGTGCAGTAATGTGTTATAGATGTGTAAATGATAATAGATAAGGCATGATATGCGTGTGATATAGATGTAGGATCAGATTATGATTACTGTGATCATGATGTGATTGCAACCACTATCTGTTGTTTGATGATGATTATATTAGAGGATCTGATGGATCCAATATAATGAGTTGTGTTAATTAAGATTATAAAAGTGTTATTTTTCATAAGTGTATTTTAAGACATGACACTAAGTAGCTATTATGCTGTCAGATTTCTATCAAAATAGAATAGTGACACCTTATTTGTTTATGTTCATAATATTGAATTATATTGCACATAAGCCCATAACGATCATAATGCAGATATACATAATAGGGTTTTAAAAAGATAATGGGACAACTAGGTATAATGGTTTGCATGTCATCTCAGGTTTGGGCTACACTGGCCTAAAAATAAACATATAAAAAAACCATATCATAATGGTGACCATAGAAGTTTGATGGTTACCTGAAGGTCTAGCCCAAAGGCATATATGGTGACCACAAGGGTCTAGGTTAAAGGCAAATACAATTACTTGAAGGTCTGGCCTAAAGGCGAATATAGTGACTATGAAGGTCTAGTAAATGAATACGACTAAAGTGCCCTAACAACTATTACATTTCCTAAGTGATCGATCAACCTATCAATTACATTTTCTAACTCATATGGGATATTATTTCATGTATTATTTAGTTACACTAGTGTTCAGTACATTATCTGAAGTCTTTATGATTTAATTCATAACTAGTTAATCCAACTATTATTTACAATCATCACTATTTATTATAGTGTTAGCCTGAATCATATCCCATAACATATGGAAATCAGATCAGCTATTGGTGATGTCCCATAAAATATGAACATTTTAATAAAAATTACACGTTCACAATTTATCATTTGCATATCATTTAATTTCATTTTAATGCACAAAATTAATTTGCAAAAATTCTACTTACCTTTTGCTTATCACTTGTGTAACAATTTAAACATTCACTTTAATGGCCTAATTATTGGTTTCCATGGACTCTTGCATAGCAAAAATAAAACATCCATGGAACTCTAACAAAATTTGGAATATCAAAAAAATTGAAAAAGAAAAAAGTTATATTACAGAAGTCATAGAATAAGAATTTACCATAAATTATCTACGTGATTCCTATATATAGCTTTCTTTTTCTTTTCCAATTCCCATAGGTTGTCGCAAACTATAGTGATTCTTCATTAAGAATGCTGGTTTCCATGGACTCCTACACAATAGAAATAAAAAAATCCATGGAATCCTAGCAAAGGTTGGATTATCAAAAAATTGAAAAACAAAAATTTTATAGTAGATGAAATCATAGAAAAAGAATTTACCGTAAATTCTTTACACGATTCTAACATGTAGCTTTCATTTTCTTCTACACTTCTCACTGGGTTTTTGCCAACCATAGTGATCCTTAGTTAGGAACACCTCTAAGGTAATCCACATAAGAAGTTCTTAAAAGAGAACAACTTGAAAATCTAGGTGCTAGTAGGATTTTCAAGCAGATGAAGGAAGAAGAACAAATTTGTGAGTTTTCAATTATTCTATACGGCAATTTCTACTACACAAAATGCACCCATGGTTGTTGCTATAATAAGATTATTTATATCATAAATAGACACTATTTAGGTCAGATTTTAACACTTAAAATCTACCCTAAGTTGGATTAGAATAGACCTATCAATTGTGCCTTTTATGTCCTATGGGTATAAGCCTTTTAATGGGCTTATGTGTAATATGCTTTTGCCTTATTTTCATTAATCCTATGTGGCATTCCTAGGCCCCATTTGGATTAATAATTATTTTGATTTAAGACCTTTTAAATCTTTTAAAAGACCATAAAAATTAGATGCAAGAACAATTAAAATCATGACTCAACAAGTCCTAAGTTCGAAAACCTTGATTTTTCAAAAAACCTGACTTTCTGGACTTTTCATTTGCAAGTAGGCTCCAAGCCCATTTACTCATTTATTCTTTTTAAATCATCTTACAATGATATCTCATATCATTAGAACATTCAATCTCATTGAATCCTTCTCAAACTCATTTTATGTGTGTGACCCTATAAACTTCCAAAATAGCTTCGCAATACAAAGTGAATTAGAGTCTAAGTCTAATTAGGACTCTATAAATTCAATCTTATTGAATCAATATCAATATAATAATTGATATATCACTTGTAGACAAGTCAATAGATGCATTAATCAATACATCATGACTACCCAAGCGCTAAAAGATTAGGTGGTTTAACTTAACCCTTCCATATATAGTTATGGTGCAATAAATTCCTTTCACCATCTTTTATCCCATCCTGTTTGGATTATGGGCTTGTGTCAACTCAAAGCTTAACTAAGTATGTCTAATTAAGCCCTGAACATATTATTATGACAATTTCACCATATTCCAAAAATAACTTTGTGAATCCCATTCACACATGGTATTTTACTTTGGCTAAAGATTGCTTAACAAATATTACTCATAAAAATTGTGAGATAAACTCCCCACTATAGTTTAAGGTGATTAATCCTTGGCTGATTACTACCTTATCTTCAAATGTGTTATGCCATACCTAAGAACCTCGCTATGTTAAATTCTTATTCAAAGTAAAAGCTTTAGAATCAAAGTATGTCACTCCATATTTAAGGTAGTTAGTGATCTAAAATCTAAGGATGCTTGTACCATTGATATGATGAGATACTTTCACTGACATAGTTTAAGTTTTTATGTGAAGATCTCATGGTGGGTTTCTGATGTATTTACTTCCCAAGTAAGCATCCACATATTATTTTAATCTTCTTTATGCTTACAACTTGTGAGAACTACTGCTTGATCTAATTATGAAGTATAACATATGTTGATCTATTTGTATTGACAATGTCCTATCTTATTAACACTATGATCAATGATATTTAGGTACATCACATTTGTATGAAATAGGAATCTCACATCATTAACATTTTATGATTTCCTCTGCACTGTGATTTTATACTTAAAACTTTATAACATGGTTTAAGACATTACAAACAATTATAAGTAATATATAAAATTACTAGGATATAAAGAGAAATACCTTTTACATTAATTCATAAGGTTTAAACACATTAATATAACCCTAAGTCAGACTAGATTAGACCAAGATATTGAGCCTTATTTAGTCCTATGCACATAAGCCTTGTAATGGGCTTATGTGTAATCTACTTTAGCCTTAGTCTTATGTTATACTACTGGGCCCTAATTTTGGATTAATAATTTCTTTGATTTAAAGCCCTTTAAACATTTTATAAGCCTTTGAAAAATCAATTCCAAAAATAATTAAAATTTAGAATTAACAAGGCTTAAGTATAGAACCCTATTTTTCCAAAAACCTTTATTTTTTAGACTTCTCATTCGTAAGTAGGCCCAAGCCCATTTGCTTATTTATCATTCTTAATTCATCTTCTAACGAAATCTCACATCATTAAAACATTCAATCTCATTGAATCTTTTTCTAACTTTTTTTATGTTTGTGATCCTATGGGTTTCCAAAATATCTTGATACTATACAGTGAATTAGAGTCCTAGTCCAATTGGGACTTTGTTGATTCAATCTTATTGAATCAATATGAATTTACCAATTGATATATCACTCACGTATAAGTTTAAGAGGCATCTATCCATACATTAAGACTACGTAAGTGATAGATAGTCAAGTGGTTTGATTTAAATCTTTCCATATACAGTTACGATTTAATAAACTCCTTTCACCATCTTTTACCTCGTCTAGATTTAAGTATGAACTTATGTTAACTCAAAGCTTAACTAAGTATGTCTAATTAAGTAGTAGACATATTGTTCTAATAATTTCACCTTTATTCTAAAAATGCCTTATGTGAGTCTTATTCATACATGGCATCTTACTTTAGACAAAAATTCTTGAATAAAGATTACTCATCAGAACTATGAGATAAACTCCCCACGATAATCTAGAGTGGTGAATCCTTATTTGATTACTACCCTATCTTGAAATAGTTAATGCCATACCTAGGCAACTCACTATATATACTTCTTATTAAAAGTAAAAGCTTGAGAGTCAAAGTATGTCACTATGACACCCTTTACCGAATCTAGTTGCCAAATTTGAATAAGAAATGCGCAGACAAATGTCTTACTAAACTTATAATAGGATAACTCTTTTAAAATGTGATTAAATTGTTCTTAACAAATTTCTTCATTTATAAAAATATGGGTTTTCAAAAATTTTCCAAAAATGAGTTAGTTTCCACATTTGGAAATCCCAAATTTGAATAGTAACTTACATTGGAAAACACACTTCTATAATCATTTCCACATTAACCCATATCTCATGTGATCTTCTTGATGAACCCAAATCAACCAATAACACAACATCTTAAATCATGCATCAGTTTTAGTAACATGTAATCAACACAGTTCAGAGTTAACCTTTGAATAAGTTAGATACTTTAAAAATCCAAAAATTGAAATTTATATCTAGCTTAGGTCCATATTCCCAAAAATTACATCATATGAGCGCTTTCTATTTATACATAAAAAATTAGATATACATATCAAAATATACCAAAAGAATCTTCTTTCTCTTGATAATTGGGTGATTCGATGCTTTCAGCTCAAGTGGTCTCCTTGCCTACGCATCGGAAAAACAAATGATGTGCTAAGTAATAACTGAACTATGTAATTAAAATAACTTATGTACTATGCCATAAATATTATAAATTATTATATCCATTAATCAACATGCCAATAATCACATGATAGACATAAATCATACCTATTATGCCTATATGCGAAAACATAACTATAATCAAAGCATTTAAGTATCATAAAATCATGTATATGTCATGTATAATTCCTAAAAATAATATATCAATGAAATTCCTATCATATTTCATTATTATACCTTCAATTATGCCTTTAATTATTATTCCATGGATCATGACTATAGCTAAGAAAACATAAAAACTATGGATAATATAGTATCAAGTGGACCACCTAGGCCCTTGAAACATATAGGCCCCGCACGCATCAGACCCAAAGGTTAGAAAAATCATAGACCTATAGTGTAGCACTCAAAAATCTAGGCAAAGTGAATAGTGAATCCCAAAGTCCTAATCAGTGACATCAGGATGGGAATAGTGTTATAAACCCTATTGATCAAAAGTTAATGAGTTAAATAGTTTATGTTTACAATTTGTTTTTGAAATAAGAACATTCTAAAGGAAAATAAATTATAACAATTGTATATGTGAATAGTATCTCATAAGGATGAATAGTTTTCATCAAGTTTTGACTTGCATTGATGTTATAAAATGATGGCATTAATTATAAGACATCATTGGGTAAAGTCTAAAAAGGAAATATAGTCATTAACAAGGTTAAAAATGTGGAAAGTAAAGATGAGGGATTAATGGGACATAAAAATGAAAGTTTAGGAACTTTAGGGATAATAGAGTGAAAGTTTAGGGACCATTGGGTAAAGAGGGAAAATGTTGGATTTTCCTATAAAAGCCAACTTGATTCTTTACCCAAGAGGGAAAAGGACAAAAATATGCTTTTTTTTCTCCAAATAGCTAATGTTTTCTCGCCCTCTTTTATACCATTTTTTTCTTATTACTCCTCTAATCAAGCCCTAATCACACACTTCTAAACCCTCTATTAACCCCTCTATAGTCCCTAAAATCCCATAGAAGAAAGAAAATAAGGAAGTAATAGTGGATTTGTGTGAAAGATCAAGTGGGTGAATAGTAACTCAATTTTAAAAGAGGTAACATTTCTTTGATCTAATATTATTCTATTTTTTTATGAGTGCCTAAGAACACATTTATCAAGTTAGAGTCAAGTTTGGATACCTCTATGATTTATTATGAATTTTTGTAAGTTATGGGATATATAGTAACCAAGTTTTGAAAAATAGTTTATTTGTTGAGTTTTATAATTTTTAGGGTGTCTTTAAGGTGCCAATAAGAGTTTTATAATGTTAATTTAATGATTGGAGGCATATTTTAATTATTGGGAATTTTTGATTGTGGATTGGCATTATGTTGAAGATGAGATAAAGAGGAAGCAAAGGGAAAAGATTAGGGATGGTTTATGGATTCTCTAATGAGTATTTTGATGTTGTTTAATTAAGTGTATCTATATTATATGTGCCTATGATTTTGAGTTTGAAAAGTATGTGTTTAATATATAAAATATGTATGTAAGTTGTGTGACTAATTGATGTTATTATCACTTATGTAATGTAAGTTATATAAAAGCTTGGTTTTAATGTTAATGAAAAATGATGACATTATAATTATGCATGTTGGCATGATAATGAGTTGGAATGGTTTTTTGAGTATGCCATTATTATTTTGACTCCACACTAATTCATGTGGTTTGATGATAATAATTATGATTATGGCATGTATGATGGCAATTCAAGCTATAATGTTAATGATGAATATGTAAGGCTTGAATAATAATGTGTCTTATTTAAAGAATGATAAGATGCCTATCTATGATAGCATGGCCAAATGATGTGAGGTCAAGTTGTTAATTTTGAGTTAGCGTAAAGATATGTATATTAGCCAAGATATGCTATGGTGGCCAAATGCATGTAGTATATATTTATGATTTATATGTTGAACAAGGTTTATATACCTACTTTGAGTAAGTGTAATCAAAATAAATTGCGTTAATTTGAATATGCTTTAATGTATATGCAATATGTATATGGGTATGTTTATGTATAATTAATTAATTATATGTATTAATGACATTTAATCATGTTAATTGGAATTATGGATATGCATTAAAGTATTTAATATGATGGAAATGTATGTGAAACATGTTTAGAGTGTGATGGCCAAATGGCTAAAATACATGAAAGTGTATTTATGTCTCACATATACATGCTATTAATGATGTATGTCGATGAATAAATGTATTGTATTTATGGACATAAGATAAGGTGTATGATGTAAATGAATAAGGCATTTGAGTGCTTAAAGGCTTGATGGCTGAATGGCCTTATGGTATATATTTGCATGTTATGGATGATGCATGATCATATGGATGCTAGTGATTATGTAGACTTGTGATGTTATATGTAATAAGAAGAATTCAACATTTATGCATGTGCAATAGCTTGGCTAAATCGCTAATTTGCAATAATATATGTTTATGTTCTATATAATGCTTAAAATAGAAGATGTATAGAAAGAATTTGAAGTAAGTGATTATGTATATGTAAATTGATTATGTAATATGAGGAAATGCAAAAATATGTGTGTATGTTAGTATGGCAAAATTGTCTAGCATAATGGCCTTGTTGTGTTTGAGGCATATTAAGTGTAATATAAGACATTTTAAGAATTTTTATTGTGCATGAATGATATACACGTGAGATTTCCTATTTTATGCTTTATAATGTCATTTTGGGAAAGCATATGCTATGCCATGTTGTTTTATGGTTTTCTTTATGATAATACCTTAGTATGAGCATATTATTCATATTATGATAAAAAGGCACATGTTATGAAAAGGAACATGAAATAATAATGGCATAATGCATTTTTATGAGCCTATGCTAAAAGATAGCTTTAACATGTTATTTATCATGATTATAGCTAAATAGCTTATGGCATATAGTTGTGCATATGTTGCTTATTATGTATGTCATGAACAATGCATAAGCATATAAATGAGAATGATCATGTGAACATGTAATGACATGTGTAATATAATGGAAACCAATTTGAACACATATATAAACTATTAGCATGAGAATGATGATATAATGATTTAGATGGCATATGGTAGTTATGAAATGCCATAATGCATGATGAGATTATGATATGGCCGAATAGCCTAATATGAAAATTGATATATGAAAGTTGATATGATGATATGAATGGGATATGGCAGTTGTGAAACACTATATGCATCATGATCTTATGATATGGCTGAATGGCTTAATATAGATGTAATGCTCGTGAGTTCAAGTTCTATGAACAGTACTTTTGTGGCCTGAATGGTGTTCCTGCAAGTCGAGGCACCTTCATGAGGCAACAAAGGGGTGCATTGATCATAAAACTTTGACGGGCTTGAAAATGGATAGAATGAAAGAATTTAAAATTTTATCAAATTAAAATTTTATCAGAACTAATAAATCATTTCGGGTCAAGAATTAGTGAATAGGGAGATAAAATGAGGTTATACCGGGACAACCCTAGGATGTGCTCGGACGGACCCAAAAATACCATACCTTGAACCTTAAAAATTCCAATTAATGTGATGGAGAAAGAATTTTAATTTTCTAAAGTCATTTGGTATTTTTTTGAATATTTTATTCTAGCAGGTGAGTAGTGCCAAAAAGTCAACAGTGGAGTTTTGACTTGAAATTTTATATGGGCCTTAGTGACACTAATTGAGGATTTTTAAAACTAAAATGAGTATTTTTGGAGGTCTAGAGAAAATTTTGTGAATTTCTAAAGTTTAAAAAGAAAACGGGTGAATAAGGATCGTTAGATTGCCAAGTGTTATGATATAATCATGCCACTTACCCATATATATGACCTTACACATGTGGAAAGGCCACATGAGCACAAAAGGTCATCCTCCACCTCCCTTTCTTCCTAAAAAAATGTTACCACCATTAAAAGAAAGCTTTCCACCATTTTCTTCTCTTTCCTACACTAATTCTCCATAAAATCTTACAAACTTTATATGGGAATTTACCTCCATGGTCTATAGAACATTATCCAAATGAGAGAATAGCATTAAATGGAAGATATATGCATAGAGTGAGTAGTGAAATTTTTTTTATCTAAGTGATTATATTCCATTTTTTAATTTTTGTTTTAGGTTGAGTAATGTATTCTAAGATGTTTCATTGTTTTAGATTTTCATTTAGAGCTATGTAGGATTTTGGAGAAATTTTTCTAAGTTAGATTCATGTATGTTTAGGGCAAGAGAGAAGTGTTAAAGGAGAACATCAAGCTAGGCATCAAAGTGGTGGGAAAAAGGGTGTTTTCACACCCTAGGTATGTGGAATAGATCTAATTCATGTGTGTCATATGTTTTGGCATGATTTAACATGTGTACATGTTATGGAAATGCTAATTTTAGGTGTTAGGCATGACATTGATGTAAATTAATTGTATGACTATGTTAATGGTATAAAAATAATATGGTATACATGATTTTGGGGAAAAGAAACTAGGTGTGTGTGTGTGTGTGTATGATATGGCCGAATGGTGCACTTGAATGACATAGCATGTATTGTTATGTATATGGCATGTTAGGCATGGCAATGGCATGTAAATGTGTGCATAAATAATGATTGGAAAATGACTAAAAATATTAAGAGATATGGTATGTAAACTTGGCAAATAATGACCTAAAAGAGCTTATAATGTGTACATAAATAATGACTAGCAATATGATGTTTATATGTGGCATGAGTATGAGACATGTTTCATGAAAGATTATGAAAAGAAATTATGTAAAAAATGATGGATTTTAGATTGGCATGCTTAGTGCTAATGAAGGCACAAGATTGAGAATTGACTAAATGAATAATAATCTACCGTAAAATGACCAAATGAAAAGTGATTTTGCAACAAAAGACCAAAAGTGTGAATTTGTGTGAAATGGCATGTAAAATGTAATTCAAGGTTATAATTGACATGAAATATAGTGAATGGTAATTATAGATGATATAATTAAGTAAAGAATAGTGATTTTGCTCATCAGTTAGACATCCACTAGATGGGTTGATCAATTAACTAGGGAATTACCAGTTGCTAGGCAGTTTGGTCCTTCTAGGACCATTGTTGTCTATTGGATATGGTGGGTACAGTCACTGAGGTTTTGAGATGAACCCTGCACACCTGAGTATTGGGAGGTCTAATCGAGTTGATCCTTACTACCTATTGACTATCTGTGGATATTAAGAGGTTCCACATGGCTAATCCCTGCTACCCACCTATGGTGCTTTGGAGATATGACTCGGGGTATTAAGAAGTCCCACAAAGTTAATCCTTGCTATCCCACTTATAGATATTGGGAGGTCTATGAGCTAATCCCTACTATCTACTAGTTTATTATTGGGAGGTTTAAGGACTGATCCCTAAAATTGGGTAAGTAGGTATAGCTACTGAGGTCTAAAATATGGGCCACTGCATAAGATATATCCCGCTATCTGGTGTCTTAAAGTGTCATCTATCTATTAGAGGCCTAAACTGTATTAAACTTAACCATAATGATGATATATGAAAATTTAAGGGATAATATGAATTGAATTAATTGAATAGGATAAATGGCATCTAGTTTGAGATCTTATATGACCATGATGAAGAATACGTATGCATATGTATACATGATTCATATGTGTGTTGGAATGTGTGACATACTTTATTGTATCTATTACACCATTGAGTTCATACTCAACGTGTCGGTGTTTTGATGCACAGGCTATAGATGAGATAGCTACCCAGCTTCAACGGTGCAATATAACTAACCTAGAGTCCTATTAGTATTCTTTTTGATACTCTTTTGGTTTTAGTAGTCAGTCACTCGTATATAGTACGTGTGAGGTCAGTAGTACATGTATAGTATAAAATAAAGGTAGTTAAACTAAATGGCTATGTAAACTTTGTTTTTTAAGGTGTATATATATATATATATATAT